>JAZHYW010045934.1:0-14742 GCA_037355805.1 Ixodes ricinus | reverse complement strand
GCCATGCGTCTTCGCTACAGTAACCTATCACAGTTACTCCTAAGAGGCAATTCCATTACTTTACCTTACTTTTTTTATTAAAGAAATAAACAAGGAAAAGTAGGAACCGGCTATGCTCAGGTTTATTGCACAAAGTATCTGTATCCGTGTTATTACATCTCATACTAAGGCAGCAGTTGCTTTTCTAAATTTTTGTCCAAAAGTTTACTTTACTGAAGGCAAGCACATCCATTTCCATCGCTGAACAAGCTTTCAACTGGCACACTCGGTGTAATGGCTTGCACACGCAAGGATTTGTTCCTGGTTAAGACCTTAACGAGACACAAAGCCATTGCCTCCGAGGTTACCTTTCTCCACCACTGCACCTCACTGTGCGCACAACTTTTGGAATGAGTTGAAAAAAATATTCTCCTCGTTTATTTGTTGTCAGTGTTTTCTCTGTATTGCCAGCTGCGCTTTGTCATTGGCACTCGTCATCCAGAATTCGAAATGCGTAATCTTTTTGGTCATTAACTATCCATGACAACCTAGGTATAAGGTATGCATCAGATTATGCTCCTCAATGTAACCGTAATTAGAAAGATTAGAACATTACCTGCAAAAGACCATTGCTATTTTTTTTATTCAGAAAAGAATAACGTGATACAGAAGTTACTTCATACAAACTTAGCGTGTGACAGTTAAATGTTACCAAGAAAACAATTGTTGCATTAATATGTTACTTGCAACATGCGACTACTTAATACTACCTGTGATTCAAACGTGGCAAGTTCATCGGCTACAAAAAGCCAGCAGCAGGTGACCTAGTAGGTTTGAATTTAGCTATATTAACTAGATTCAAATGAATTTAGCATATTAGGTTTGAATCTAGCTATAGTGTATAGTAACACCAGTTGGGGTCAAAACAATGTTACATGTGACGGACACTACTACAAAACTTGTCGGAAAAGTGACACCAACCAGATCAGCGTTGTCCCCCTCTCAGAGTCATGCTGGATCTGTAATAACTCAGACTTTTTACTTACCATGAAAGTACACCAGCGAAGTTGACTCCGTAACTCGACTTGTTCAAATGGTTAAATCATCAAACGTTGCACGACGTTTCAAGATGCTAAACGCATCTTGTGAAAAACAAGACATACAAAAGACTGTCAGAATGCCAACTTAAGCAAGTGAGAGTAGCTTAAATCGCAGTTGGCACTGGACATGCAAAGTAACCCTGCAGTGCAAGCATGGGGAGGCTGCCAGAGATCAGCCAACTTGTGCCCTGCAAGACCTGTACAAAACAAAAATGAACTATGCTTTTCCATTTCGAAGTTAACTCATAACCTGCTAAAATATGCATTAGAACAACGCTTAATACATGTTCAAAGTGGGGCTTTGGAGGCACCATGTGGGATGTGGCTGATATTGCTACAACAGTTGTCGAAAAAGTGACACCAGCTACATCAGCGTTGCATCCCTCTCAGGGACATGCACAATCTGTAAGAAATCAGACTTGTGACTTACCATAAAAAACACAAACGAGGTTGACTCCGTACTTGACTTGTTCAAATGGTTAAATCATCAAACATTTATCGACGTTACGAGATGCTGACTATTTTTTCTGAAAAACAAGACACACAAGACTGTCAGAATGCCAGTTTAAGCAAGTAAGAGTAGCTTAAATCACAGTTGGCACTGGACATGCAAAGTAACACTGCAGTGCAAGCATGGCTGCAGGAGGCTGCCAGAGATCCGCCAACTTGTGCCCTGAAAAACCTCTACAAAACAAGAATGAACCATGCAGTTCCATTTCGAAGTTAACTCATAATCTGCTAAAATATGCATTAGAAAAAGGCTTGATACATGTTCAAACTGGGGCTTTAGGAGCACCATGGTAGATGTGGCTGATATTGCTGCAACAGTTGACGAAAAAGTGACATTAGCTACATCAGCGTTGCCCGTAGCTTTTATTGAGAAGCTCTACGTTTTTTATGGAACGTTTTTACCGTGTAGCACCAGATGAAAGCCTCTTCACCTGTCGTTTAACACTTCACTGCACCGACCTAATAGGCAACATCCTCATTGGGTGGAACCGGCTTCAGGAACCGCAACCTGAAGGCGAGTGCAGTACCCCAATGACCCCGATCAAGGAGAACTAAATTGAAAAGAAAGGCCCCAGCCCATGCACTAGTTTACACTTAAAGCAATATCATCTGGTATGTTGCACAAAATGGCATCAATTTACCATCACTTTACATTTTCAGTCCAGACTTTCAGAAAGCGGCGTCCACCGCAGTCGTATCGCGGTGCTCTGTGCCAATGGCTGCGGGCAGAAGGCAAAAGAGGAATTGGCCACACGAAATTTTAGTTTTATCGTAAAGACGCCATCAGACACGCTGCTTTTCCTGTCTGGCGCTACTAGTTTTTAGAACTCCGCCATACGGTCGAGCCGTATCCTTCTGCTTGTCAAAAGTTTAACATGCAATTTTCTATCAGCGAAAAAGTTTAAAATGAGCTAAAGAAATGTTGATATTGACAATATTTGTGTTTTTGCCGATGATTGCAAATTTATGGCTCATAAATGTTGTGCAAACACGCCAAACCTAACGAATATGATTTGCTAAATTGTGATCTCAACTTCAAAATCGGTTTTCTAAATCTTCCAGTAAATGAATTTTTTCTCAGCATAGAGTGGCAGCTAGGAGCAGCCACTTTATTGACATCATGGCGGCACGTCATTCAAAGTATTACTTCGTGCAGATAATGAATGAATGCGGTCTGCGCATTGCATGTACGTTTTTTATTACTATGAAAAGTTTTATTAGATTGTACCCACAGTTCCGATAGCAACACCCGATACTCCGCTGACGCCTTTGCTTATACATCGTATCATTAGTGGGTATTGTTATCGTGAGTATACCTCAGGGCAATCAAGTTTGGTGTGACACGTTGCGCCATCTAGCTGAAAATACTTGCAACACTGTGAAGGCCCTTTCACCAGCCTGCTTGCTCGTGGGGCTGTTCGCGCAACAATTTGCAGATGTAGATTTGTGCATTTTTGGCCCTTTATTCTTAACATTCCTATCGGATGTCTCAGCAGACCAAACGTGGAAAGAATAGGCATTGTTGTGTAGCGAACTGTCGCAACCCCGGAAGCTTAGCAGGCGTGAAGCTGTGCAGGTTCCCGTGAAGGCCGTGGGATATTCCGTCGGAGACAAATAGATGCCGTAAAACGTGTAAAATAAGCATTCCATTCATATTGCCTTACTTGAGATGAATTTTTACATGCGCTATTTGACTCGACCTTTCGAATTAATGTGCTCGAAGCCCGGCATTGCCTATGGATTCGATGCGATGACTCGAGGGTCAGATCAGTCCTTTGACACTCTCCCTGCTCTCTGCTCCGCGGACATATCTTCATCGAACGACGTTTTGAAGACGTTTGTTCGTAATAACCGAAAATCGAAGCGAGCGTTTTCTCCGTTTTTCCGGTTGCAGAGCGGACTGTCGTTTACACCTTTAGCTTGATCGCGTAGCTGCTGAAGATGGCTGCTCTATTTCGACTCGTGTCTATGCGCTCCTAATTTTTCCCGCTGCGAGAAAACAGTATACCAAAGAATTAAAAAAAGTGTACTTACGAGAAAAGCATATTTATGCTGCGTTTATTTGCGTTCTATGCAAAAGAGAACACCGCATTCAATCGGCGAGAATGAGCATGAGCTTGCGACGAGCACCAGCACTGATGTGACAACCCTGGTTCAGGACACTGTACTCCGTTCCACATTAGAGAGTTTTAGGGAAGCGTTTTTGCACGTCTAATATGGTGCGACCGGCTCTCCGGAACGAACTGCACATGCGCGAGTCTTCTGTGGGAGCGCATGCGCAGTTTGTACCGGAAGGCCCACCGTACCACATCGGATGTGCCAAAACAGTTCCCAAAAAGTTACTGGTAGAGAGTTTCGAGAACAGTTTTGGCATATCCCATGCGGTACAACGGGCCTTCCAGTGCGAACTGCGCATATGCGAGCCTTCTGCACCAATAGGCACTCCACAGAGCACCGAAGCACTAGTAATGCACTACTGTTTCACTTTTTCACCTCCATAGATACTCTACGCTTGAAAGGCAATCAATGAACGAGGACCATCCCCCAAAAAATGAAGATATCCCAATCCCGTCGCTTTATTCTTCCCAATACGTTATTCCAAAAGCGCTTTCTCAAGGTTAGTGAACTGTATCTGGAACTAAAGAGCACTGCGAGAATCGAAAATTATTTGACACAGTGAAAAGAATCCAGCTTCTGCAAAGGATCCGGCTACGAAATGGGTTTGATGTCGATTCGGCGCACTGCATCTCCATACTTTATTATACCGTCTAGTCCATAACAAAAATCAATAGCATTATGGTGAGAAAAGTTTTATGAAGACGGGACGATATGAATTTTGTAAATTTTCTTAAATTTGCACTCTACAGACTTCAGTTGAAAGAGAAAAGTCAATTAAAAATCTTTTTAAAGTTGTGGATACGAGTTGACTGGATAGAAAGTCCAAAGAGTCGTTCAACGTGGATAGGATTTCCATCGGCTAATTGAGATATTTTTTGAAAGGGTGATTGGTTTAGCCTGCATTAGCAAACCTACAAAGACAAGACACTCGCGATTCCCTTTTGACGCTGCTCGATTAACTCCGCCGAATCGTGGTGTCGGCTCCGGGCAGACTTCAGTCGAAACGGAGTATAAAAAAGCTCGGTGGACATACGGTTTAATCAACTTTAAGGGCAGAGATTGAAAACAAATATTTGTGTCTAGTGGGTATTGGCACCCTCGAGCGTTTTGCTTTTATCTAGGATATCTTTCTCTTATGGCGTTTTGGTGACATTGAATGCGACATATTAAAGTATCTAAATGATGGCGAATTTCGTATATCGTCGCGAAATGCGCGCGGTAACTGCTCAAGTTCCCGCTTGCACAAAAATATCTGAACGAAGTGAAACTAACGATAAAAAGCGGTTATTCGAACTATTTTTTTAAATAATATTTTCGACACAGATTTCCATGATCCTGACGTCCGTGTTTTTGGTGCTGTTCTGCTGCTTGCAATAAATGGCGGCTTTCGAGCGTGCTCTGGAGTACACGGAACTGCCACAAGAGGTAGGAGATGCGTATGAGAGAGATTGCATAATCGTATCGTTATCACTAATTTACATCTTTGTTCGATGGTAGTTACAGTAAATAACGTTCGCATGTATCCAGAGGCTGTTGCTTTTTTGTTTTTTTTGCTTAAAGCTTTTCAAATATTTTGACCTTCGCGCTGGTTTTGTGCTTCCGGTTGCATACTCAATCTATATCTGTATATTTAAAACGTCTGGATATCTATATAGAGGTGCTAGCCATCGGCCATTCCCCTCCTGCAACCCGTCACCTCCCCTAATAGTTCACGGGCGAACACTATTGTTTGAAGTTTCCGGTGAACCTACCCTTTAAGGCTGTTCGCGACTTTGTATTTGGACATGCTATAGTTTGTTTCGTCTCTTTGTAACAGCCTACGACGAGAGAATACACTGGAATTCTGGCGCGATCTATCAGATAGCTTGAAAAGCGGGTGAGATGTGTACAACTGGGCTAGAGGTTTATGCAGTTTTGCCAAGAAGGAGTCTACGCTCATCTTTGAGAAGTAGTCGTTTATAACGATGTCTAAAATATTTGAAGACCATGATGTAAGAGTGATATGAGAAACAATAAAAATATAATCGCGGATCAGAAGTGTCCCATGGGCTAAATGATATATGGCGCCAGTGTGTCCGTGTGATCTCACGTGAAAATCAGTTACAAGGGACAGCAATTCACTCCAGCGTACTGGAACGCAAATGTATGAACTAGCATTTAGGCAACTCGCGGGAAGAGAGCCCGTGTGGCTAGGCTTTTAGGACCGTTTCAAGTGATTGCTTTGAGTGTCCTCAAACGTAAATATCACTCGGTCAATAAAGAAAATATTATGTGTTCTTCTCATGCGTATCAGCCTGATGTGGAGATCGAAGAAACAAACCACGAGAGCAAGACTCGATCCGAGGTCCTTTCGGTTCTGCCCATGAATCAGGAATGGCCAACGGAAGGCAGGCTGGAGTTCCAAGACTACGCAGCATCTTACCGTCCAGGCTACTTGCCCGATGTCCTAAAGGGTGTCACGTTCGTCGTTCAGCCACAAGAAAAGGTGTGTTTTTGTCGTGCATATTTCTTTTGTTTGCCGAACTCTAAAGCCAACGCACCACTATCACACTGTTGCAGACGAATGGTCTTCTTTTTCCCCGGGAAGAGTGGCCAAATACCTCGTCGTCAAACATAATGGTAGACCGCGCACGAATAGAAAGGACAAACGATGTAAAAATGGAACGGAAGAGAAGCGCGTACTCACAACTGAAATGTATCGCGTGAAGAAAAGGAAGATGAAGCAAGATAACAGTGATACCCGCAAGTGGGCATACAATTCAGTCACGCCCGAAAGACCGCGAAAATGCTACTTCTTTTTGCTAAGCGCCACCGACGGCTTGCTAACGCAGTCATCGCCTAAAGACATATTGGTATACGCTTCGAGAGAGAGAGAGAGAGAGATACAACTTTATTCGGCCCAGAAAAAGGTGAGGAGCCGGCGACCAGGATACAGGGGCCCCGGTGGCGACTTCTCGTCCTGATGCCTGGTCTTCAGGGCGTTTTATGTCTTGCGCACGTCAGGACCGAGGATCCATGACCTCGGCTCCCCGGCTCGTACAGCCAGGTCTACCAGGGCTTGTTGAACCTCCTTGCTGGGACTTATAACGGCAGCCTCCCACTCCAGCTCGTTTTTAATAAAACTGTCTTTCTGTGCTCTAGGGCACTGCCATAAAATGTGTTTGATTGTGGCCCACCCACCGCATGTGTGGCATGTCGGTGCGTATAAGTCTGGATGTATCTTACTAAAGAATACTTGGTTTGGTAGTGTATTTGTCTGGATTTGCCTTAGGATGGTGGCTTGGTGCCTGCCTAGGGCAGGATGGGGCTCCGGGTATGTTTTCCTGGCCTCCTTGTAGTAGTTGAGTATATCTCTGTAACTAGTTATGGGCACGGGAAAAAGGAGCAGTCCTGGTCGTCGACCTGGTTTGCGAGCTCGCAGGCCAACTCATGAGCTTGCTCGTTTCCCTCTAGTTCGGCGTGTGCCGGTGTCCAGATAAGTCGGATGGGGATGGTGGTATCCCAACTTGGTGTTGAGCTGAGGATCCGAAAAGCTGCGGGAGCAATCCTACCTCCCATGTAGTTTCTGATGGCTGTATGGGAATCAGAGACTATGGTCCCTTTCCGCTCCGTGCGATATGTGATACAGCAAGGGCGATAGCCGCTTCTTCTGCGCCCGTGACGTTTACAGTTGGGATTGTGCATGCGCCTCTTGCATCGCCTGGAAAGTTAGTGATTGCTGCACATAGCGCCTGCCATCTCTGTATGGCGACGCATCCACGTACCACACGTTGGGGTCGCCCTTCAGCATCTTCGTTAGGTGTTTAGTTCTAGCCCTTCTTCTTCCTTCGTGGTGGCCCGACTGCATGTTCTTCGGTAAAGGACTAATTTGGAGGGTCTCTCTTACCGGTGCCGGAAGGTTCACTGCTGCGGGGTGTTCCAGGGGATGTTCCTTCCTAGGCGCTCTAGCAAGTGCCTGCCTGTCGCTGTATGCGAGAGTCGTACTACTTGTGCCGTTCTGTGGGCTTGTATTAGTTCTTCCACGGTGTTGTGGACGCCTAGCTCGGGGAGATGATGGGTAGAGGCCGTCGTTGGCATGCCCAGAGCTTGTTTATACGATCTGCATATGATCGTGTTGATCTTGTCTATTTCTAATCTAGTGAACTGTAAATATGGGGCCACATATACCATTTTAGAGATGGCAAAAGCCTGCGTGAGGCCTAGTAGGTTTCTTTCGGAAAGCCCTTGCCGTCTATTCGCTACCCTCGAGATCATGCGGTTCACCTGGATCGTATATTTGTCAAAGTTCTGTATGGTCGTTGTGTTCCGACCATTGGTTTGAATGTACAGTCCTAGGATCTCGATGGTGTCCACCGTCTGTATTGGGGTACCCAACAGGGACCATAACTTTATGCGTTGATTTTCCGGTGGTGTTCTGTTGCCGGGGTAGATTACCAAGAGCTCTGACTTCTGCGGGGAGCACTGAAGTCCCTTAGGAGTGACATGTTTTTCAACTACTTCTATTGCTGTTTGTAGAGAATCTTGAATGTCTCCGTCACTGCCGCCCGTAGTCCACAGCGTGATATCGTCGGCGTATAAACTGTGGTGGAGACCCGGGATCTGGTCCAAGTGTTGTGACAGATCGCGCATTGCCACGTTGAAAAGGAAGGGTAATAGGACAGATCCTTGTGGCGTACCCGCTCCGCCAAGTTCTATGGGTTCCGACTTCAGGTCTCCTATGTTGAGTCGAGTTGCTCTTCGAGACAGAAACGCTTTGATGTTGGCATATGCCCTAATGCCGACTCCCATGTATGTGAGGCCTTCTAAGATCGTCGTGTGTCTAACTTTGTCAAAGGCGCTGGCAAGGTGAGACCCAGTACAGCCCTGGTATCCCTGCTGGTTCGTCCACCTCTTCGAATTACGTCGTACTCTAGCTGCAGTAGGACATGTTGTCTAGATAGTCCCCGACGAAATCTAAACATAAATTCTGGGAAGAGATGGTGTTCCTCCACATAATCATGGAGCCGATTAAGAACCATGTGTTCGAGCACCTTGCCGAGACACGACGTTGGCGATATGGGTCTAAGGTTACCCAGTTGAAGGGGTTTACCGGGTTTGGGTATGAATGTCGTGGTAGCTGTTTTCCAAGTTGATAGTAAAGAGCCTGCCGTCCAGCAGTTATTAAAGTAGGCTGTGAGGGCCGTGACCGAGCCATCGTCCAGGTTACGGAGCATTTTATTCGTGACTCCGTCCGGGCCCGGCTCGGATCGGGTACGAAGTTGTGCCATAGCCTGTCTAGTTTCCACCTCTGTAAAGGGTCCGTCGATCGACGTTTTTTCCGCCCCGGTGTATGGTGGGTCCTCGATGGGGATTTTCTCCCCGATGTCTCTAGCTTGAAGTGCTTGCAGTAGTTCGGCGTGGTCGCCATCGTACTGGTGAAGAAGTTTAGCTAGTTCCGGTTGTTGAAATGTTTTAGATTTCGTCCCGTCGAGCAGGTGACGCAGTATGTTTCATGTACGCGCACCGTTCATAGAGCCGTAAATTTCAGTGCACATCGAGAACCACTGCTCGGCAGTGACCACCGCCGCAAGATTGTCGATTTCTTTTTGAATCTGTGATATTTTCCGGCGCAAGGCCCTTGTTTGTCTGTAGACGTCTCCTCAGACTCGCTTTAGCCTCCCAGAGATGCAGTAGACGCGAATCGGCTTGTTCGAGGTTGGCTTCCTCTGGTATCGTATGAGTGTTCTTGGATGCGTCAGCTTTGAGATTGTCCACCCATTCGTCTAGGTTGCAAATTTCGGCTGCCGCTTCGGGACCCTGGTCTCTAGACTTCCGAAACTCTGGCCAGTCGACTACTTTGGGCTTTTTATACGACTTTGGTTTACGCAGGGAGGTTGTTACCTCGATGGACAGGATATAATGGACGCTTCCAAGGTCTATCATGGTGTTATTCCATACCGCCGGGTAATGGTTGTTGCGAATGAACGTAAGGTCCGGCGTCGTGTCTAGGATATTGCTTGTGCCCCTTCTCGTGGGTCTACTGGGGTCCGTGATTAATGTAACCCCCATTCACATGGAAGCGGATCCGCGTTCGCGAAGCGGTTGCGAATGCGGTTGTATAAAGATCCAGTACAATTGCACGTGCATTTGATGTCATCAAATGCGCGTGCAATTGTACTGAATCCTTATACAACCGCGTTCGCAACCGCTTTGCGGACGCGGATCCGCTTCCAGTGTGAATGAGCCCTAAGTATCTCTTGCTGTGCATCGATCCATAAATGCGAACCTTTGGCGGTGCATCTACTATATCCCCATGCCGTATGTGGAGCGTTGAAGTCCCCATGAAGGAGTAGTTAGGTCTGCGAGCCCGCCAGAGTCGCTGCCTTTCGCAAAATCTTAGAGAACCGATGTGATTTTCTCGGACTGCTGTACACATTAAGTATAAAGAGACTACCCTTGTGTTTGCCCGTTGTCATGATCAGTTCCAGCAGCACCTGGTCTGCGCCCTGTATTCCGGTAGTGTGTTGTATTATTGGTATATTGCGCTTGACCAGCGTAGTGAGTAGTATGTCTCCTCCGACCGCGTGGTTCAGCTCTGTTGGCGTGAAAGACTTGTAGCCAGCGAGCTTGGCTCTGCCGTTCGTCTCTTGTGGGGTTATCACGTCCGGAGCCCCGTCCCGTCCTACGTTTATTATGTGCTGCTGCAAGTTGCCTCGCTTTTTCCTAAAGCATCTATAATTCCACTGCCAAATTAAAAGCTGTTAGATTTTATATTCGGCCTGAGATCCATCTCTATTCTACTTAAGTCCGGTTGGTTGCTCTAGAGCAGGGGTCTCCAAACCCCGGCCCGCGGGCCAAATCCGGCCCGCGGAGGTCTTGCGACCGGCCCGTGACTGACCGTGGTCCTTCCAATGAAGCCCGTCCCGTGGCCCGCTTCCAGCAAGTCCGCTGTTACCTGTGCCCACAGTAAAGAAACGGCGCCGCGCACCAACCGCGCAAACTAAGACACCACGAAGAACGAGAAGAGACTGCCTGTTGTAACGCAGGTCCTCTCGCCATATTATTCATTGGACATCGAAATCACCAGCGACACTATTCTTAGTCCCCTGATTCATATCTGTGTAACTAATCGTGTGCTGCAATTCTTTTTGCTGCATCATATATTTTATGACAGCATAATATATGACTATTGCATATTGTCAGCATCGGTTACGCTTGTCCGTGTCTACTCGCTTGTGTTTTGTCCCTTGTGTCGCGCAAAAAAAAACCTGTAGACAGCATCGGTTCTACCATTCTGATTAGTGTTGGGCCCTTTGTGAACATGCCAAAGTTCCTAGGCGCTTCGATTGATGAGTTTTATTTGTCCCAATAATTGTGTAATGCTATTCTTAGCTAAATTACATTTTAATATAAAGTGTATGCATTCATGATTGTCTTAGATTCTTTTTTCGTGGCTACTCTTATCCATTTGGTATTTAAATGAATATATATGATATTTATTTGCTGTTCCCTTATTTGTATTTACTTATTTATTTCCCGGCCCTCGAGACCGCGACAGATCCCCGAACCGGACCCTTAGCCAAAAAGTTTGGAGACCCCTGCTCTAGAGTCTAGCGAAGTTGGTCTGATGCCCTCTGTAGCCGGCCGCATATACGGTTTGCTCGACTTTATGGGGCCCACTCCCCCGCCAACAGGGTGCTGCAGTTGGCAGTTGGCAATCTCTAATGCTGTGATCCTGGTGTTCATTGCCGCGAACTCTTTAGTGATCGAGTCTGCTAGCGACGCGATCATGGTGCGGATCTCCTCAAGTTTGGAATCCATCCTCTTTTCGATGTTCTCTAGTTTTTTATCTACCGATGCCTCTATCTGTGGCTGAATATTTCTAACTTTGCATTCGAGTAGGAATTGTGCGTCTCCCGCAAAGCGTTTTTTCGATGGCGGGGAGAGAGGCTGCTCTACGTCCGACTCTGTTGAGTCAAGATCTGTGTTGCCTTGTTGTAAGTCAACCGTCCTCAGCTGTGTGTGTTTGGTGTCCCATGTGTTGGTCTGACTCGTGGCGTTAGCTTCTTCCTCGGCATTGGTTGTGTCCATGTCATCTGCGTTCGCTTTCGCTTGACTATGCTGTTCGTATCTAGAGAGTTTGGTTTTTAGCTCTATGTTTTCGCTAGCAAGTATCTCAAGCATCTGCCTGATCTGTGTGAGTTCGCTATGTGTTTGGCTGTCTTTACGAGTCCCGTCTTTAAGTTTGGAGGCTGCGGCTGCACAGCTCACCTTGGCTGTCGCGATTGAGGTCTCTGCAGTCTTCCTCTGCTCTCCCTCCAGGCCCCTGTTGACGCTCCCCGCACCTCGACCCGCCGACTGGCCAGCGATGTATTTCTTGCCGTTGCGATGGCTCGAGCATGCGGTGCTGGCTTGGGGTTCTAGAGGCTGCCCCTCCACGTTCTCCGGTGCGTTATTTGGACCTCGATCTGTGTCCTCCCTTGGTAGCCCCGCCATTGTCGTCCGCTGCGTCGTGAAGCGGAAGGCGTGAAGAGGACTTCGAACGGTCTCTGGGGGCCACGAGGGTGCTCTTGTTGGATCGTTCTTTGCTTCGTGATCATCGACTCTGCAGTTGTCGCTTTCCTTCTTTTTCCCATCTTCTTTTCTGAAGCAGGTAGGGCGTTCTGTACCGCTGGCGGCATTTCTTGTCCCCAGTTTTGTGATCGAGTCCACAGATGGCGCACCGTGGCTCACATGGGTGTTCACCGGGCGGATCCTTGAGTCCGCACGTGGGGCAAATCTTGGGAGTCGCGTCGGCAGCTCTTGGGCATACGTCAACCCTGTGGCCATATACGCCACATCGGTCGCACACTTCGTGTTTCTTCTTATGGAGGTAGCATCGGTACTCCGCCCCTCGGTAGTACACATAGTAGGGTACTTGCTCTCCTTCAAAGGCTATGATGGCGGTGTTGGAGGTACCGAGACTCCGTGCCTGTAATATCGTCGGATTTCGCCTGTTGACTAGGCTCCTCGTGATGTCTTCGCGCTGTCCGTGCCTGGAATCTTGTGTCTAACGCCCTTGGCGCTGCCTTCCGGCCGAGTGGTGTAGGCGTTGATCCGGTGGGCTTGATCCCCGATCATAATTTTATCTATTTTCCCATAGAGGGCAGCTCTGTTGAGGCTGGGTGTGCTGATCACAAGCACGTTGCGTAGGGGTTGATCCGAAGGGTGTCTTCCTCGGCTTCCTCCGTGTTGATTTTCGCGGCGCAGCGTACGCCGTCCTTGAGTACCGCTTGGCTGCGTCTTCGTAACTCTAGACCATTCTTCGGGCGTAGAATTATTTTCACGTCTTCTTTGGGAAGCTCAGGCGCTCGCCACGCTCGTCGTAACCCTTGGGGAGGTGCGCGGGCGCGGCCATTCCGACGCCGCTCCTTGCCGGCGATGTGGCCGTCAGCGTCATGTTGACTGGCGGCCGCAGCCGACGTTAGGCCGAGCTGAACGAGAGCTCGGTTTCTCTTCCCGCGGTGGCTTTCCATCCAGCCAGCTTCTTTAGTGAATTCTTCTGGTGAGACCAACTCACCTTCCATCTCTACTGCATCCATGTTCGTGGCCGCAGGGCTTGCGCGGAGATCCGTCGCTGCGCCTGGAGTCGGGATGACGCGGCGCCTGGGCCGGCCGCCGCGCCAAGCTCCGTCGATAGCGGTCGGTCTCCTGAGTAGGCTTAGCTGTCGGCGCTCCGCTTCGGGTAGAACAATCCCCGCTGAAGTCGAACCGGCCGGCACAACAACAAAATATTTACCTCCACGTGTAGCGGAAGACGTTAGGAAGACATTCGTAGGGTCAGCAACCCGATTTGGGTAGATAACTACCACCAGGAGTCAATTAAACGCGGAGCCGACGTGGAGTGCGTCCGCTCGTCATGGCCCCCTGGCGGCCGATCTCTATACGCCTCGAGCACTTCGCGTGTATGTTGTAGAGCGCGGCTCTTAGGCGCCCGTTCCCGACTTGAGCGGCGTCGGCGTCGCCATCGGTGTAACCATGACGTCACGAGGGTCACGAGGCGTCAAGAGGGTTACGCGATCTCTCGAGGGTCACGTGACCTCACGAGGATCCCGTGACGTCACGAGAGTTACGAAACCCAACGCGACCTCAGGTGACGTCACGTCAAGTGACGTCACCTGAGGTCGCGTGTCTTGTTGCATTATGGGAAACGTCCGATGATGCAACACGCGGTAAGTGGTAGGAGCGAGGAGGAGGGGAGGAGGAGGGAGGAGAAGGGGGAGGATGGAGGAACAGGGAGGATGAGGAGGAGGAAGGAGGGGAGAAGGAGGAACTGAAGGAGAAAGAGGGAGGAGGAGGAGGGAGGAGGAGTAGCAGGCAGGATGTGAAGGCGAGAGGAGGGAGGAGGAATATGCCCTCCCTTCACTACCCATCTTTCCTCCTCAAGAGCTGCGCTCTAATTCGGCGTAAGAGTGTTGTAAACGTCTTTCATTTTTCTTTGTACCATCCTATAATTGAACTTTTATCAAATTGTGGAAAACACGCACAACTCTCACAGTGCACAGAAAGGTGGCCTCCTACAGCTGAAGTTAAGGACAGATTGAGCTCACGTAGCCTCTTATTGAGACACGGGCCAGTTTGTCCCACATAGCACCGTAGACAGGAAAGAGGGCTATTATACACAAAACCCGACGTACAAAGAACAAAAGGGCGCACATGATTTTTGTTGCACGTATGGCGTGGTATGTTATCAAATGTTGCCTGGACCCTTGGACAAATCGCTCGCATTTTTAGGGGATAAAAGTACAGGAGCCACACTATACTTATTTGCAACACGTTTAAGATTTTGCAAAATCCTGTGCGGATGTAGTATAAGCGCCGCCCGTTGTCTGTGCTCCTTTCACTTAATTCAGACACACCCTTTTACTTTGTTTACCAGTGTCCTAATTAGCGAAATGTTGACAGAAAAAGGGTGTGTCCGAATTAAGCGAAATGTTGACAAACAACGGGCGGTGGTTAAACCGTATCTGCACAGGATTTTGAACAATCTTCAACAAGTTGCAAATAGGTATAGTGT
>JAZHYW010045932.1:0-18541 GCA_037355805.1 Ixodes ricinus | reverse complement strand
ATGCTATACTCCTTAAAAGGTGTTTGTTACTACAGAAAGGGTGTTCAGCGAAACGCGGTTTAAATCGTTCCGTCAGAGCTATGCATGTCGCAGGAAAAAAGGATTGTGTTTTGGTACTCAGCCAGGAGCCAATTCGAAGAAATATTAAAGTTTGGGATCTTTGACCCGGGGATTTTGTGCGGTTTTTCAGACAGCCATAAAAATGCCGCGCGTGTATCGTTCTATCGTTCCGCAATTTATTGATTCAGTGTTTTTCGATGATGCCCAGCAAGTTTCCAATTGAAACCATGCCCTTAAACACAATATGAAAATAAGGTAATTACACAAAAATAGTTTACAACTTAAGTATCCCAAACTTTAACAATTTTTCAAAAAGACTTCGATCTTTGGCCATTATGGGAGCTATCGCTTGCAATTGGCCGACAAGTGCCCTTGTCGACCACGTTACTCGGAAGAAATTCGCACGCGAAAGGACAAGTGGGTGATCTTCGCGGTAATTTTTTTCTGTGCAAATATGCCGCGCAGGATTGTAATTTTGGGTTTGATAGAATGCTTTGAGCGCATAGATTGAGTTCATAAAACGACAACCTCAAGAATCATGTCAGTGCCCCTTTAAAGATATAGACATCTAACTAGCTCTGAGGGACCTGCATATATATGGGTTGTTTAGTATTCTGTGCCCAAGTAGGAGGAATTGTTCTTAACCTTTTTCATTTTTTATCATAATATTGTTGCTAATGTTTTCCTTGTTTTATTGACTTTTGCCCTTTGCTTCACATACGCTTTTCAGCATCTTGTCAACATCAGCAACGCTCCCTCGTCTTAGCTACAGCCATCTTGTTTTTTTGTTTTTTGTTTTGTTTTGCACGGTGCGTGGGTTGATGGTGCCATCTATTCACAACAATACCACTTTTTTGTAATATGAGAAATTAATTTTTTTGGTATTTCCCATGCATGGTTTTAGGAAAGTTGCACGATTTATTTCAGAATGTTTTTTGTTTACAAGTTTTCATTATTTTGATTAGTCATGAGTAGGATAATAGATAGGGGATTTTAATGTAGTACCTATAATTACTTCAGAGAATTGTATTGGTATATTTAATTGTCTGATTTGTAAAATATTAGAGCGGTGCATTTTGTTTCTGATTATGAAGATATTTTGTTAACTATTGTCATGTGCTTTAACCATGTACCTCGAAAACTCTTTTTCATTAAACAATCCTTCTAGAAGAGAAATAAACTCATTATAAATAACTGTGAATGGTCATGCTGCCTAGTATTTCAGTTCTTGAAAAAATTAGCTCCCTGTTTTCACAAGTTTGAATTTTAGATACTGTGGATAAGGATCTCTGCTGGCAATAATAGCTGCTCGACATCACTTCTATAAACCACTTTTGAAATTCTCAAGTATGTATGGAAGCATGCTGTGCGCATGCCTCTTCGGCAGTCAATTTTAGCTGCAAACATTGGACAGAGGTCTGTGCATACATTATCAACGTCCATTCTATATCTGCTGCATTCTATAAAGTTTAGACTCCAAAATCGCCTGCAAAAGTCGGACAGGACGTATCAACTAGAAACGTTACCTCAAATATGTCTTTTACTTGTCAGATTTACACATTAAAATATTTTAAAGACTCAATTTCATGTACAAACGTGAAAAAGCAAGCTCCCTATATGCTTTTAAAGGGTCAATTTATTTTTTTCCTACTTGAAGTAGAGATTTAAATTTTAATGCGTGAACGGAACTAGCTAAATTATGTATTTAAGGTAAGTTGTCTATGCGGCTAGTAAAATATCTATTTGATTCAGGTTTCAACTAGATACGTTGAGCTGCATTACGTTTTACTGTCTCAAAATAAATTTACAAGCCAAAATCAATGGCCCGGCTAAAACCACTGAACGTATCGAATTGAAGCTTGTCTCGAATACATATTTTACTGGTTCTATATATTTACACATCAAAAATTCATGTCTACTTCAAGCATGAAAAGATAAAAATTACTAACCCATTTCGGGCATTTTTGTATTTAATTTTTCTTTGTACTTGGAATTAAGACTTAAAATAATATTGAATAAATCCGAAGATTAAAAGAAATTTATTCAACGTCTACATCATACGTCAGGTCCCTGAATTTGGCGGGTGATTTTAGAGTCTAAACTTTATTTTGAAATACCTTGTAGTCTCTCTTGCTGGGTTTGTTTTCCCAGAATAGATATCATTGCCGCAACTGGATTTAACTTTTCCAGTACTGGTTCCAGTAACCTCATTCTGGAATTGAAAGTTTCCAGAAGAGAATCCAGATTCTTCATTCCAGAACTGGCGTTTCGAGAACCGAATCCAGATTCTTCATTCTGGAATTGGCGTTTCCAGAACCGAATCTAGAATCTCCATTCTGCATTTCGGGTTTACAGTAAGTTTCCAGATAAAGATCATTGCGGATTTTTCGGTGGGAATTGTTATCATAACAGAGAGGCCTAAAGCAATAAACTGGTATCCTGCTCACTAGGAAAGAGTGACACCCACGTGGCTGCCGCCATGTACAATTTTGACCACTAGACACGTGACTGTATCGAATTCTGAGGCTCCTACGCAAAACTGAGCAAAGATTTGTATTGGGATCGCTGTAACAAACATAATAAACTATTTTGTTTTAATACTGTTAGCCCCAGAGATTAGTGTCTAGCTCCGATAAAAACCCATTGATTGAAACGTTTTTATTAGGGGAAAAATGAAATGACCACCGTGCCGATCGAACTGTATTGATCTAGAACGGAAGCCCAAAACCCAGCACCGCTGGCTGACAGCAGTTAGCAGATGCATTGCGAAGCTGCCCAAGGTTTTGTCGTAAAACTACACGTTGGACTTAAAACAAACGAAACATAACTTATCTCGTCAGTAGTGTTATGAAAGATGAATAAGCAATTATTTGTACGATGTACTTCGTTAAAATGCTAGACGCAGATCTATAAGGTCACGTGTCTAGTGGTCAAAAATGTGCAACATGACGAAGGGCTATTGCGGGTCACTTCCAGCTGCCAGTTTATTGCTCTGAGACCCTCTACCTCTCTGGTTACAACCAACGTTACTAGAGGAGTTCAGTTTGAGAACTCGAGCGGCATTTACCGGATGAGCCCGGGCTGCTGCGGT
Source organism: Ixodes ricinus (assembly GCA_037355805.1). Classification (NCBI taxonomy): domain Eukaryota; kingdom Metazoa; phylum Arthropoda; class Arachnida; order Ixodida; family Ixodidae; genus Ixodes; species Ixodes ricinus. The sequence goes on along the minus strand of JAZHYW010045932.1, from coordinate 15,390 downwards.
AGTGGGCGAAACAGTGGCGCTGCGGTCGCCGTGATATTAAAGCCTCTCAATAACAGAAAAGAGCTCCCATTCATTGTTGTGGTGGCCGAGTCGGCTAGCGCACACCAGCTCGGAGCACATAGAGCGAAACCTCGTGCTGCAGAGCCCAGGGATCCTGGGTTCAATCCGCACCCCTGCCCGTTTCGATCTGGATGAGCATCGTACCGGCGTGCGGTCGTGTATTAATACAGCGTGGTGCACGTTAAAGACCCCAGGCTAGCAGTCGTACTGCACTGCCTAAATTGCTCATCTACAGTGGGTAACAATGTCGCCATGTTCTGGCCAGAGTGTCGAACCAGTCATTATTCTCGGTTCGGTTCGGGTTCGGGTTTAGTAACATTGTATTTCGTTCCGGTTCGGTTCCGGTTTAAGGTAGCGCACATAATATCACTCCGGTTACCGGTTTTAATAAGCGTGAACCGGTTCGAACCGGTTCCTAACTCGACCTTTGAATATTGACCGAGCACTTTCTGCAGCTCTTTTCTGAGCACAAGATATTTGCCATAGACCGATCCCAAAACTATCTCTCTTCAGGCAGATCTGAAAACCCTGCACAGTGATGTGCGCAAAAGACACCATTAATGTGGCTAAGGCTATTACTTGTATAATACTGTTCTTAAGTGAACAATGCATAAGCGATCGGCTTTCCATTTTTTTTTGTCTTTTGCACACGCAGCTGTGCAGTATTTCAAACTCTGCCAGAAGAAGGCGTAATTTGGGGATGGGTCTATAGACCTTTCCAAAAAGAGCTTGTGGCCGGTGCCATCTTTAGTGTTCGTGCGTATAGCAGCGTGCTTTGCTCGCTTTCCGAAGCGATGAACACGGACGTGCTGGGTTGTGAAGATCGCACGCAGGGCTGTGATTTTGTAAGCAGTAAAAAGGTCTCTAGCTAGATTGCTTGCCCCCTATATGTTTTTGTTTGTTTCGCTCTGCACACACGTGTTTTTTAGACATGCTACATGTTTTCGGCGCCCAGTAAGATGTCGCAGCTATGCCCCAGAGTGGCTGACAGGGGAAAGAGAGGAAACAAATGTGCCGTAAAACACAGAAACAGGGACGTCGAGTGCACAGCTGGGGTATAGTTTATCGAATCCCGTTAAGCTGTGGTCGTGTATACATCGGCCAGACTGGCTGATGTGTCAACGACCGGGCATGTGCAGCACGCACTGTCGCTTCGGTGCAACCTCGGGAGGCCACCTTCCTTTACACTGCGTCACTTGCTTGTGTGTGCCGAAATTTGAGAGCATCACGATTTTGGGGAGGGGGCTGACAAGACTGCACGTGAACTGCTACGAGATATGGAAGGAAGGAGTCCCATGCGTCAGTCAAACTTCGATATATTTACATTAAAAGAAATAGCTTTTTTTTGAGCACGTGTTGATGCAGTGACGGTCCGGTGATTTGGTTGTTTTCCTGGTTTTCTGTTTTCATTAAACGTTCAGTTGAAGTCCAGCGCTAGTCTTGTCTACTTCTTTCCTGCGTCCGTGTTTGTTTGCGCGCTGCTACCAGTTTGTTACCTGTATTTCATTATAACCCATCTCTTATAAAATACCGCCCGGGCTGCTTAAAGTGTTTAAACAAGTAAATAAAAAAATAAAATAAAACATTACACAAGAAGCGGGGACGTACTGAAATCATTATATTTATTTGGAATTATTTTATCCCACAGCGAAAGAGGAATATATTTGATCAAACACCACTAGAGCGTTTACATGTTATGACGTTTCATAGAGTAATATATACTTATGGCGCCTTTCTGTTCGCGCGGATTAACATGATTTTGTCTATCGTCGACTCGTTCAAGTTGGCTCGAAGCGGTGAAAGCACAAACTTGAGACCTGAGAAGGTTCGCTCTACGCAGACCTGCGTAGCTGGCGCTGCCAGAGCAACCTTGGCTAGCTGATAGAGTTCTGGTCGTTCAAGCTTGTGGTTCTCCCAGTAACGAAGAATGGTCTTCGTTTTTGTTGAGGCGCGGCTCCTCACGAAAAGATTCCAGCAGTATGTGGTGCGCTATCGGTGCTCGATTGGCTAAATGGTTCATCGACTGCAACTGCGGTCCATCTTGAGGTCAAACATTCGCGGACGCGTAGGCCTCCGTGCTTAGAGTGGAGCAATTCGCTCCGACACTTGGACATTTCGTAGCCAAGCGGCCAAGCGGTGCTTTGAAATCGCCGCCACCGCTGCCGCGCCGCCAGGGTCAATCCAAGAAACGAAGTAAAGTTGAAGCTCTCTAGATGCCTAAGTAAAGGCGGACAGTGAACGAGCTCGCTGACCACGCGGTCTCTTTGTGTCTCTGATTTTGATGATGATGCATTTGTTTATTACGTATGCAATAAAAATGAAATGTAAAAATATCTGACAGTATGTAGGATTAGTCTCGGCAATATAAGAAAGAAATCCGCCCGCAACTTTTCCCATTAAGATCAACTATTGTCACAATTGGCCCTGAACCGCTTTCGTTGAACCGGTAACCGCCACATCAGATTATGGTTTCGTTCCGGTTCAGGTTCAATATGAAGCGTTCGATTTCGGTTTCGGTTTTGTACCGGTTCGGTCAAAAATAACGGTTTTGATCCGGTTTTCGGTTCAGGTTCAGGTTCGGTTTGACACCCTGGTTCTGGCAGACTAACCACCTGCTGTATAAACAACTAACGACTAATTTGACTTATTTGACTTTTGGAAATGCTCGGGACACACGTGCCATGCGCCGCTTCTGGCAAAAACATGTGTCTGAAATTTAGCTCAGTGATGCGTTGTGCAGCGATAATCTTTCCAAGGGCTGTTGTTCCACGTGCGTCTTGCATTGACGCACCTTGCGCACTTTTAAAATATGGAGGGGTTTCACGTGAGATCGGTTTTCTCAGTGCCGTTTGATAGTGATAATGATAAAAATATGTATTTGCAACTCCGATAAATTCTGGCGGTTGCAAAGGGACCAAAGGTCCGTGGGAAAATAGCTGACATAAATCAAGCCCCGAACAGGGCGCCCCTAACGGCGAGCATATCATATTCGTCACTGGGATCTTTCTATACTTCGTTTCAGCTTCGGTCCAGACGCAGCCAAAGCTACAAGCGCGAGCTCCGGGCTTTCAGCATCCCTGCCAAGCACGCGCGCTCATGCAGTGCAAGCACTGTTCTGGGCCACATGCTCGCGCTTGTAGCATCGGCTGCGTCTGGACCGAAGCTGAAACGGAAGTATAGACGCTGCCCTCGGATTACGTTCGCTCAAATTTTGCTGCGCGTAAAAAGCTAGCGGTATTTGTATGAACCTGAAATTCTCGTGGTAATAAGGACGGGCACAGTAGGCACCCGCAATTCCTCAAATTGGTTTCCCCACGAGTAGGAGGCGACAACCGCTAGGTGGCAGCGAGTAATTAGAAAGCCACTATTACATAGTACTAGAATACTGGGTAGTGTTGGGACCGGAGCGGCCCACATGAGTGTGGTCTAGATCGCGATAGGTGTCGACAACGTCGCATCGGCAGCGCAGAGCCGTGTATTTAGAGAGTTTGGTCAACGGGAGGCGCGGACAGAGCCAGGGCGTGCACCAGACGCAGACGCAGAGCATGCACTAGAGGCAGACGCAGAAAGAAAGAAAAAAGAACAGACGCAGAAGCCTGAGAGAATCCCGTAGGGGTGGAAGCGAGGAGCTGTTTTAATCAAATCTATATGTCGGTATATAGTCTTAATAAGCACGTAAGGCTGAAGTGTTGTAACTGTTCATGGTTGAACATAGGGTGCACGTGATGTTTGAATCATGATAATGCAGAAAGTAGTAAGAAACAAATGTGCCGCTCAACTCTGTTTTGCTCGGACAGAGTGTAACCACTCGGACGGCAGATTCCCGCCCTCGGCGCTTGGCGAACGGATTATGTCAATCGTTCCGCTAGTCGCACTCTTTCACCATGATTATGAATGACCGTGAATGAAACGTCACGTGCACCATATTTTCAGTCTTTGAGAGTTACTCCGGCGCACTTAGGCTTGTTTCTCGCGACCACTGCCAGGGTATTATTTCCGGATTCTGGTTAACCCCATTCGAATTTGTGATGGAGCCCTGGAACACGCCCAGCCCGGTTTCGGCCAATGGCGCCTCTTCATTTGTCTCATTTACTTCGAAACGAATGGCCAAACTCTCTACATATACGGGTGTGCGGCAGCGTGGTCAGTACGATTATAGTGTACTAGAATACTTGGGTAGTGTTGGGACCGGAGTGGCTCACCTGAAGCGCGTGGTATTGATCGCGACAGGTGTCGACACCGGCGCGTTCACTGATCTCAATGACAATTGCTGGATCGCGTTTGCCCGCTCCGCGAATGCGGTCACTGGCGGGCATCTTTAGGTAGAGTTATATCACCTCTAGCCAAGATACAGCTGCTGGAGCCACTTGGCAGCCGCCATCATCCATCCATGTCAGATGGCGTTTTGGCAGTTGTGGTGGCAGGCTGCCATCAAAATAGCGTGGGTGATATTCCGTGATTGATTGAAATTGTTTGACGAAACATGTTTTTGAAACCCGGCGTGAACGGCAGCCCGGTCTTTGAGGACCCGTCAACGTTTCACGAAATCGCACAGCACCGGGGAAAAGTAATACAGCGCGCATCAAAAGTCGCATCGAAAGAAGCATCGAAAGCAGACGCCGGTACGTAGTCTGCTTTCGATGCAAGCTGCGCTGCTTTCCCCGTGCTGCGCTTTCGTAGAACTTTCGTCGGGTCCTGAAAGATGAGGCTACCGTTCACGCCGGGTTTCAAGATTTGCTTCGTCGAACAACGCTCAATGAAGCACGAAATATCACCCACGGTACAGTGTACTAGATCTACGGCTATTTTATGGCAGCCTGCCGCCATTGCGCTGTCCGCCATATTACTATGATGGCCAGGGATGATATAGGCTCTACCTAAAGATGGCCGACCGTGGCCGCATTCCGGTGCATAGGCAGAGCTGGTCAAACGCGATCCAGCAATTGTCATTGAGATCAGTGGGCGCGATATTCAGAACGTGTGCGCATCGCGCGGCTGCACGCGTGAAAATATGAATCTTTGGTGCCGCTTTGGTGGAGTGCACGTACGAGTTCTGATACAGCTACGACCTGCCAGCGGTCGTACCGCGGCATCAATTACGCTGCGGCACGATCAGTTACGCAATTTATGACGCTTCAATATATTGGGCCAGCTACATCATTACCCTTCCTTACATAAAAACAATTGCGACTTTAAAGAAGCGGATTGCAAGTTGTTTCAGCTAAGAATTAGCTGCGACTTTCGGTTTGTCGGATGGTGAGCATTTAAAATGGAATGCCCATTTCCTTGGTCGCAAAGGCCAAACATTAGATATTTGGCGCAAATATCTAAAACTCGGAAGCAGTTTTTTTTTCCCATTTTATTTTATGGTGGAACGAAACGGCACATATTGAAACCCGAGATTGTTTTATTGTGTTTTTAAGTACACCAGTTTAACTTCTGTCTACTTTTCTGCCCGTCCTCTTCTTTTTGACCTTAATCAGCTCGCGTCACTTGTCACTCATTCTTGTGTTCATTTATGACAAACCACCCAAGCGACGATCACAAAGAAATGAAAATTTTATATATATATATATTTTTTTTATTTCAGCTTTAGACAATACATTTTGTCTGCAGCACCAAGGCAAAAAGACCGGAGGTCTGACGAGGCCTTGGTGCCGCTTTTAGACGAACTACAATATAGTCTATCAGCACTGTCGACAACAGAGCATGATACAAATAATATCTGATTGACAATAATAACTGACATAGTCATAACAGCAAACACTACAAAAGCAATAATGCAACATTGACAGAACAAGATATGTCAAAAAAGCTCTTATAAAAGATCACCAAGCTCGGTGAAAACAATAACACAGCAGGTATTTCTTAGTTTGTTTCCCTGGGTATCACCAGAGTTTCTTTCAATATATTCTTGAATTTTGGTAGTGAGATATTGGATGTTATGAGTGTATGAAGATGACTGTATGTGTTAAATAAGTTTGGAATTTGATACGCTAGTGTTTGTTTGCCCATATTTGTCCTGATTTTGGGTAATATGAACTTGTCATTTCTAGTGTCGTATTGGTGGTCAGGTCTAGTGCAAACCGATGGGTAGGTTGGTTGTTGAAGCCTATGATCCTGAAAAAGGTAGATTGCAAGCTTATAAATGTACAGTTGTTCAAAATTCAGTATTTTATACTTCTCAAATAACGGAGAGGTGTGTGCGTCATAATCAGAATTATTTATTAGGCGAACAGCCTTTTTTTGTTGTAAATGTAGATGTGTGAGATTCGTCTTTGTCGTGTTACCCCAGACAAGAAAGCAGTAATATACCTTAGTGTATATTAGAGCATAATAGAGTTGATACTTGAGACTTTCCGGTAAAAGGCGTTTAGCCGTGGAGAGTAAGCCTATTGATTTCGAGATTTCATTTCTTATTTTGTTTACATGGTGGGTCCAATTCATATGTTCGTTAAACCACACTCCAATAAACTTATGATTTTCTACACGGTCAATTAGAGTATTTTGGAACCGCAGTTCAATATTCGTTTTTTGGGCCCTGTTTATAGAAGAAAATATTATGTACTTTGTTTTATTTGTATTTAGGGTCAAGCCGTTTGCCAACAACCAGGATGAAAGTTCAGTCAGATATTTGTTGATTGTAGTCTCTAGCTTGCTAATATCAGATCCCGAAAAAAATATGTTCGTATCATCAGCATACAGTATTAAATCTTCGGTTAGTTGGATGTTGGGTATATCATTGATATATATTAAGAACAGTAAAGGTCCCAGTATTGAGCCTTGTGGTACGCCGTATTTTATTAATCCTAGAGCTGATTTTGTGTTATTATATACCGTGTATTGCGTGCGAGATGTAAGGTAATTAGTGATAAGTTTATGAGCAGTTCCTCGTATACCATATGCCTCGAGCTTTGAGAGGAGTATGTCATGCTTAATAGAATCGAAAGCTTTTCTGAAATCAATAAATAAACCAATTGTGAACAGTTCATTTTCAATATTACGTATTATCTTTTCTTTGATATGCAGAAGCGCTAATTCAGTTGTTTTCCCTTTTTGGAAGCCATATTGTTGTCGGATTATGACATTGTACCTAGAGAAAAAATTTTGAAGCCGCTCGTTAATTATTTTTTCAACTATTTTTGAAAACAGTGGTAGCACTGATATTGGCCTGTAGTTGTTTAAGTCATGTTTAGAGCCACCTTTATAGATTGTAGAAACTTTTGCTATTTTCAATTGATCAGGGAAAATACCACATTCAAGTATACAGTTACATATATGAGTAAGAGGTGATGAAATAATGTCAGATACATATTTGATAGGCGCTACTTTAAGGTCGTCAGCCCCACAAGCTGAATTGCTTTTAAGAGACAATATCACTTTTATAATTTCTTGTTGAGTGACTGGATATAGAACGATTGAGCTAGATAGAGTGTTGCGGAGGTATTTGTTATGTTCGCCAGGTTGACTTGCAGACGTAAATTCTCCTGCGGATAGAAACTGAGTATTAAATCTGGTCGCTAGTTTTGTGCCAGATAAAGATTGTCCATCTATTGTTAAATCAGGAAGGTAGAATTGACGGGGCTTGAGTTTGATCAGTTCGTCAATCGTCTCCCATGTTTTTTTAGGATCATTCTGTATAATCATAAACTTGTGCTGGAAGAAACTTTCTTTTGATTTCCGAATATCAGAGTTCAAACGATTTCTATATTTCTTAAATTCTGATAAGATCTTGGTATCACGAGTCTGGACAAATCGAGCAAACATTTTATGTTTTTCTTTAATCCTACGGAAAAGTTCTTGCGTAATCCAGGGCTTTCTAATCTTTTTATTTCTTCTTTTTGATTGTAGCGGGAACGATGCATCATAGTACTTTTTCAAGGCTTCATAGAACTGGTTGTAAGATTTATCTGGATTTTTTTCAGATAAGACGCTATCCCAATTATGTTCTAGTAGCGAGTCATGGAACGTATTTAACGATTCTTCCGATATATAACGGTACATTTGCAAAACGGGTGTGTTGTTAACTTTTTTATGCTTGGGCCAGATACAAAAAGTAGGCATGTGATCACTTATCCCAACAGTTATGACTCCTGACAGTATATCATCCGAGGGAAAGTTCGTTATGCAAGGGTCTAATAATGTAGATGAAGTGCATGTGACGCGAGTTGGAGTGTGAATTCTATTGAAGCATGCAAAGGACTGTATAAGAGTTAGGAACTCTATTTGATGCGTGCTTTCGGCAAGTAAATCGATGTTTATGTCACCAACAAGGATCATTTTAAGACGAAGGGAGCTCATATATTCTAAAACATAGGCTACAAATTCAAAAAATGTGCGTTTCTTTCCATCGGGTGGTCGGTACAGAAGGACCACAAGGATACCTGTACACTTTACTGCAATGCATTCATAATCTGGGGTTGACATCGAAAGCTCCGTTATTAAACTAAAAGCAACATTATTCTTTATGTACAAAGCAACACCACCACCAGTCTTCTGTGGTCGATTTACGGATTCACTGTGGTACCCATTCAAATGAACATCAGTGTTACGAAACCAAGTTTCGGTAAATGCTAAAATATCAAATTGCATGTCAAAGGCGTTTATAAAACACTCTACTTCATCAACCTTGTTGCGTAAACTCCTAGCATTCAAATGAATAATTGAAAATTTGTTGGTTATGTTCGAGCTAAATGTGTTAAACTCTGTAATATCAAATAATTGTGATTCATCAGTTGCCCCCGCCCCTCCCGTGCCGTCGTCACTCATCTTAGCTTAGTTAATCTTAGAGATATCTTCTTTGCAAGCGATCAACAAAACTTCTGAGTCATCCGTCTGCCTTGCGAAAACCTTTCCATTGTTTATTTCTTCATGGCTGCCACGACTATTCGAGAACCACCCGACGTTCACTTCTAAGAAATGGCTTATAAGCCGAGACAATTTTTATCGCGCGTTTTAACATTAAACTTAAGTACAAAAACTGAGACAACGTGGATGAATAAGTATTGCTTTATTACATTCAGAGAATAAACAAGCAACTATTCGACATCATTTAGACCAGGAAACAACAGCACTCACAAATAAGGCAAGGTAAAAGTTGTAATAGTTTGCAGCACGGCATTGAAATACATGGTTACATTGCAGCGCATGCAAGGTTACAATGTGCAGCGTATACATGGTTACAATGTGCAGCGCATACATGGCCCTGAAGGTATAGTCGGCATACCACATCAGGTAAGTTGTCGAAACAAATGAACACCGCCCTTTTGATGCTGATCTTGTCAGACTTCGGCTCAAGAGCAGTCTCCAAATAATCAACACCGTCGAAGTTGCTGAACTTGTGAACAGCCCAGTAGGGAGTTGGCATATTCAGGGAGCTCAGTGCGTCGCGATCGATGCCTTGTGGGGTCACGGCAGGAGCTTCGCTGTTCACCGCTGGTGACAACGGGTCAGTTTCCCGAGCGAGCCCCGAACGCTTTGCAACGATGGGCTCTGGTGAACTTGCCTTCCGCGCTTCCTTTTCTCTCGTCATGCGGGAGGGTCATCACTCAAGTCCTGGGGTACACTTGGCAGCAGAGTCGGTACCGCGTCTGGCGTAAGCGCTGGGTGTCCACGAGGGATCCTCACTTCATTTCCGCCGATGATGTGGACGTAGTTTCGGAGGATGAAGCGGGGCTCGAAGTGCAGCTCGCAGACAGTGCTTGTTTCTTCAAGACGCTTGTCCGATCGCTATAGACGCTTTACACACGCGCCAGATTGAGCCGCCATAGCCGACCTTCTCTTGTCTTAGCGAGATGCCAAGCCACTGAAACGGACGTTTCCGAGCCTCCACACAGGCCTATGCTGGGGAGAAGGACGTAGTAGCCCCCAAAGTGGCAATAACCTGTCCTGCTGTGGTAAGAACGAAGTGCAGCGAACGGAATAAGAGGAAACAAAAACTGAAGGGCGGTTATGGCGGCGCCCATGCACAGCTGCTGTAAAGCGTCTATAGACCTTTTCAATGTTTACAAAATCACAGTCCAGCGTGCGATCTTCACAGTCCAGCACGTGCGTGTTCGTCGCTTCGGAAAGCGAGCAAAGCACGCGCCATACGCATGAACACTCATAATGGCACCGGCCACACGCTCTTTTTTGGAAAGGTCTATAGTACGATGATGGTTGTGAGCGTGCACCGCATGAACACGCACGTGCGGCGGCACGTGCGGACTGCAGAGACTTCCTGCTGCCCTGTAAAGCCCCTCCATGTTTCAAAAAGTAGTGCAAGGTGCGTCGACGCACGAGGCACGTGCAATGTGCAGTCCTTGGGAAGAACATGGTAGCACAGCGCCGCGCTGAGGTAGATTTCAGACGCCATGAATTTCCCAGAAGTGGCGCGCGGCACGTGCCTCGAGCTTTTCTACAACAACGAATGGCGCCACTTTTCCCAGGATTAAGGGGCTTTAGTTAAAGCACTTCATGTTTCAAAAGTAGCCCAAGGTGCGTCGATGCACGAGACACGTGCAACGTGCAGCCCTTGGGAACATTATCGCGGCACAGCGCAGCACTAAGCTTGATTTCAGACGCCATGAATTTCCCAGAAGTGGCACGCGGCACGTGCCTTGAGCATGTCTACAGCAATGAATGGCGCCACTTTTCCCAGGATAGAGGGCTTCAGCTTTAGTGCTCTGTGGACCGCAGCGCTGCGGTTGTTGTCTGGACGCGCAGCCTCACAAGTTCCCACTGCAGAGTCTCGCCCTATATATATAATATATAACCTATATTACACAATTTCCAACTGCTCGATTTGGGTCACGTGGTTTATGGGCCGTGTTTGCAATACGAGCTACAGGTGACGAAAGCGTTGGTCGTTCGAGAGCGTCTCCGCCTTTCCGACTGCTTTCCTCCTAGCCACGCAATGACTCAGCGCATGCGCACTTGCGAGGAATCTCAGAGGGAGGCGTCCACCATTAAACTGAAATGCTCCCCACTGTTCGAGTTGAAACTTTCCTACTATCTCGGCTCTCTACGAAAAATAGGCGACAAGTGCGACGCCGCCGGCGTGCTCTTTTTCCTATACAGGAGGCCTGCAGCTCCAAAAGTATAAAAGACAGTAACGCCGATTGTGGGCTAATGTAATTAACAAGATGCATTGCGATGTTGAAATGAAGCTTGTGGGCGAGGGTGTGGCTTCATGGTGAAGGCGACGATGTCTGCCGCACTTGCATCTCTTGCATAGTCTGCTGTGGGCTCTGTCAGATCCGCTAACGAATTGGTTTTGAAATGATCAACATATCTGAAGCTCTAAATGCACATTTTGTTAGAAATCGTGGATTCAACACGACTTTTGTTGAGTTCACAGGGGCATCCAACACACACTGAGATGAAGCAAACATAGCCCAAGAACGCTTAATTGTTTTATGGTCAATATCCATGTCTGAGTCATAATTCAACGACTATAGCTTGGCGGTGGCAGAAACCTCCCTCTTATGCTGACAATCAAAGGAACATCCTTCTTTAATGTCAAAGTCATCATCACAGAAACATCGCCTTGTCTCTTACAAGCTTTGAAATTAATGTGATTCTCGGGTGTTATTTAGCGATATCAATTTGTCACTGGCGACTCGGTTGCTGAAGTTCTGGAACAAAGTTTGGAAACGTCGAAACGCGTGTTTATTCATTTGCTGTCACCATCGTCTGCTTCGAAATCGAATGTAATCGTCACATCTGCTCCCGTTTGCTGAAAGCCGATAAGCTTTAACCGCGATAAAAAATTCACCACCCTTTCCTACTAGGTGCCTAAAAGTACCTAGTCAAGTTTGACGAGGACTGGATGAGCGATAGCTCTGTGTCTTATTATCGGGAGGTAGCTGCTATGAACAAGTGGTTGTAGTGAATATAATACCCCATTCACACGGCCAGCATAAATGTACCTTAAACATAGATCCCTTTGCAATCGGCGAATCAGCCCGGTCTCTTGGGTCGCGAGTACTTGATGCGCGCGGAGGAACGCGAACTGATTTGCCACTGACCATAAAGGTCCCATAGCCAATGGTACCTTCACGATCGCGTGAATGGGGTATAATACCCAAATCACACGGCAGCGTAAAGGTACCCTTTAGCCCAGGTACCTGTCGTAAAGGGAGCTGGAGAACGTGATCACACGGCGCATAAAGGTCCCTTTTGCTAAGGGACATCCTGTGTTAAACGGAGCTCGCCGAGCTCCTTTTATAGCTACAGGAAGTAGAATCAGACCCCAAAACTCCAACTGAATATCAGATATATATAAATATATGTATTTTTTAATGCATTAAAACAAATTGAATGTATATAAGTAACTAATTATTTATTGATTGTCAACACAAATGTGATGGAATAATGCATTATCGAGGAACGCATACTCTAGCATGCAGGTAGCAGCGGCGGCAAGTGGGAAACAATGTCTGCTACGAACCCGAACGCGATGGACCACTGCGAGCTCATTTTCAAGGTTGTAGACGAGTCGCCCGACTCTCCCGCCCAGGCCCCTTGGTCTTCGTCGTCGTCCATTCCTTTCGATCGCGTGACTGGCCTAACCGTGAGACTCCGTCGTGGTTCGTTTCTGCCGGGCACTATTTAGCTACTTCAGTGAGAACTTTGCAAGAAAATGGAGCTGCTAAACATAAAAAGGTCGCCCACCTCGCAATGGAAACTCGTAAACGCTGATGACTTGGGGCCAGTGTGGCCAGACGGGTCGGACGTTTTAAAGATGACTCATTTAGGTGCGCCCTTAGACTTAGAGAAAAAAATAGAGTGCCGCAAAAGCAGACAGATATAATATTTAGGTTTTAAATGTGATATTTCACACACACTAATAAAAAAAACTGCGCGTCAAACCAATTTTGAGGAATAATTGTTTATCACGTGCTCCTCTCGCGGTTAAGCAGGAATGCAATTGACATCAACTTAAAGTGCTCCGTTTATTTATCGTGTGATCAAGAACGCCGTTTGCAACAGGTACCTTCGACTACGGGACCTAAGCTAAAGGTGGTTTTACGATGCCGTGTGAATGGGGTATAAGTGGTTTTCGTCGAAAAGATTCCCAAAGAGGGATCCAAGAAAGCGCGCTACAAGCTTTTCGCCGCTCAGCTCGGCATAGATATGAGCTTAAGAAGTACCTCTTTTTTGCTGTGGTAAAAATATTGTGCAAGGTAAATATATTGGGCAATTAAGCCTTGTTTGGAAAATTTCGAAATTTTTGCCTGTCTGAAGTGAAGAAAGGCCTCGTTGAAATTTCCTTTCAGGTTTAAAAGAGGAAGACGAAGTAATTTCTAGAAACGACGAGAAAGAAATGAGCAGTAAAAGCCTGGCGTTACACCGGCAGCATGGTTGGCCACCATGTAAGAACTGTATATAGCTCTTCATAAATCGAAAACCACGTAATTTGGGTCAAGCATCGAGAAGAGTGCTGTAAAGTGTATATCTATGCTCCGCGCGAGTTGGCCTTCCGTGTATAAAAGTAGATAATCATAAGGCTTTGAAGAATGCGCGTGCAAGGTAAAATTCGTTTTAGTCGTTTTCTTTAGAACAGTTACTGCTGCAGACGCCAGACCACGCAAGGCGTGTAACTACACTCGTAGCATGCTCCTTGGTTTCTGGGAAATTTAGCAAAAGGTCTACTTCGACGCTGTCTGCCACTGCGTGCTATCAATACCCGTCCGATTGAGTCAAGGCAATCCACTATGGTATTCCAAAGAGGTAGCCATGCCGACAAATATAGCGCTAATTTAGGCTTAGAAATGGCCACTATCGAAAGACTATCTAAAAATGTGGCGAGGTTATTGCTCACGCTTTGAGATTTATGTAAGGTAAGGCAAAACGAACGCCTTCTGCACTATTTATTGCTGACTAATGCGGCCGATATTGCAGCTACTAGGACATATTAATTCCAAAGCGAGCGACGCTCACTCGAAGGGGCACCGCCATGTTTCAACCGCCGTCGGTAGTCTGCCGGTCACGTGACCTAAAATTCGCCCTTGTCGTGAAATGCAGTTAACATTTTACTGCGGTTAAGTTTAACCGGCTTCAACCAAACGGGCCTTGTGGGGTAACAGAACTGGTTGCAGTTTGAGCAACGCTGTGATTGTTGGGGTCCTTTCGTTTGCTGCTCTTTGTGTATGGTTTCGAATAATGTGCGGGGACATTTGGAACCAAACATGGAGCAGCATATTTTTAAGTCCCCATTGTAAATTGTACTTCAGAATTCTTTGTTCATCGATGACCGGCGAGTAATGACAATTGACGTCGTTAGCCTGAAATGAAAAATCCACAGCTTTCTATGTGAATGTGAAGAATTTTTTTAAGAATGTTATTTTGCTATCATGTTGTACTAGCGCTCATCAAAAGGTTTGATCGCGAGCGTACAAAAAAAAGAAAGAAGATAAATCCATAAGTGACGCACGATATTCTGCATATGCAACGAAATATACATCGCATTAAATATAGCAACCATCTTTAAAATACGCGTTTTCTTTCTTTCGTCAACATCAAGATACCGTTTTTTTTAATGTCACGATGTCCAACTTCCTTAAGGAAGATCCAAAGAAATTCTACGAGCATTTAACCATAAAATGTCAAGCTATTAAATAGCTCCATCACAATATGCGCGCGCTCACCGATGAACAGAGCATCGTAAGCGAAATTCACACCTTTTTTATGCACACTATTGATAACACTGTACTACTAGCATTTGCTTCTGACATGCATTGTCAAATCAGTAATTTGGTGGTGACTGTAGATGGCATTTTTGAGCGTTTATTGCGACTGGATGCTAAAAAGCAGACTTGTACGTAGTTCAACTACTCTACTGAAGTTACTGTAGTTCAACTACTTTTCTGAGTAGTTTGCTAAATTTCAATTACATTTTTATTTTGGTAATCAGTAGTTTACTTTAATTACTTTTCTGAGTAACTTCTACACAAATTACAAATTACGTTCCGATTTTAGTGGAAGGTTTGCATATCAGCCAACATTCCTCCACAAAAAGATATAAGATCTTGGAAGATCAGCTATTACTCGCAAAGAGGGGAAACCATGTGGCGTAAGCAGGGGAAAGGGGGCGGGGTCAGATTGGTTTGGAGAGTCCGAAACCCTACAATTTTCCCAATCCCTTCACTGAAACAAGCCTGCAACGAGGCGCGGGGAGCGGACATACATATCGCAAGTGAGGCCGAGTGACTGCGGGATTAACCCCGAAGGCTAGCGGTTCTTTGTGCCCCGGAGCTGAGGGAGACTTGACGCTTTTGAAGTAAATGCTTGTCCCCGAACTCCCCAACGTGGGAACTCTCGCCGACTACAGGAAGAGTACACGTAGAT
>JAZHYW010045931.1:0-14375 GCA_037355805.1 Ixodes ricinus | reverse complement strand
GCGTATTGCTGCCATTATAGTACCGTCGTGATGACGTGGGTCATGATGACGTGGCTCCGTGAATCTTTCTTGCCTGAAGTTTGTGAGCCGTGGCTTGCCAGCGATGTCTCTACACGAAAGCTTTTCTACAACACCTTCGCCTTTCAAGCCCAGCTTCGTGCGTGTGTCGTGTTCCTCGTACGAGGCTTTGCGCTCAGATGACCTCTCTTCTATTTACTCTGATGTTCTCTTCAAGATATTTCTTTATGCAAAATAAATTGTCTTTTTTTTTTTTCTTTCTCTAATATCGAAAACGAACCATCTTATTTCGGACAAAAGTGATTTCAAAAGTAGAGAGTAATTTTCTCGAAATGACTGCCCGAAAGCAATTCATTGCATTACTAAATTACCAGCCCAGAAAAGTAATTAATTACGTTACTCACTACCACAAAAAATTACTGTAATTTCATTGCAGTCATGTCATTACTGCCATTCCTAAAGATAGCTGCCAACCGTCTTCACTAGAGTCACTGAATGTTCCCAGAGTACCGAATTCCATTCAATCCGCTTACCTGGAGTCAATACTCCTGCAGAGATCCAGTTCTGATTAGTTGATTTTAGCCCGTGGCAGAAATTAGTCAGTCGGCCATCTTAAGGATCGGACCGAAAAAAAAACGTATATTAGGGTGCGGGCTCAAGTCACCTCGGCTCGATCTAGCACCGTAAAGACGACGCCTGCACGTAGCAATCTAAACTTTTCGTCAAAGGTGTATTTCACAGGTCGGTTTTTTCTGTAAAATTACAAAGCGTAGTTCTCTTCTGTAAAAAATAAGGCCAAGAAACTTGCCTGGGTCAACGGCGGACGGCGACGCAGACGACCAAGTGGGGTGCGGGGTGTGTTTGCCGCTCCTATTGATAGATGGCGCTACCTCCTTGTTTCGGTTAACGTCCCTGGATATCGAGGGACTTTAACCGAAACAAGGAGGTAGCGCCATCTATCAATAGGAGCGGCAAACACACCCCGCACTCCCACTCTGGTCGTCTGCGTCGCCGCCCGCCGTTGACCCAGGCAAGTTTCTTGGCCTTATTTTTTACAGAAAGAGAACTACGCTTTGTAATTTTACAAGAAAAAACCGACCTGTGAAATACACCTTTGACGAAAAGTTTAGATTGCTACGTGCAGGCGTCGATTTTTACGGTCCATTTTAGATCGAGCCTGGTGACTTGAGCCACCCTATACAACATTTTTCGCTTTACCACGGGAACGGCGGGTACTCACGGGCGGGAGCTTGGGCATCGACGAATTAGGAATAAACAAAAAAATGCTCTACTTTTTTATTTATTTTTTGTTAATTAGCCGCTAATCTGGTTTACCAAAGAAGCGTGCCGGCGGGTTTCTCGCTCCGGTTGCGCTGGTGTTGTGCTTCAAAATCTACGCCCAAGACGCTAAGCCTAACACTCGACTTCGATGTGTTTCGATGTGAGAAAGAGAGACGAAACAGCGAGGTGCAAGTCACGCACCGCTCGGAACGAAGGCGATAACTTTAATAAAAACAGGCAAGTGTTGCAACAGACCAGGAAAGTGGATTGAAAGAACTCGCACGAGAACGAACGCTACACTGTACGCACTAGCATTGCCTTTTCTCTACTCACAAAGCCTGGCAGTTCGACCAGCCGAGTGCAGCTGTAGCCTCCACCGTGGTAAGGAGAAACTAGCGCCACAAGGCGCCCGAGTGGCAGAAAGTAGGGTGTGAGACCAAAAAAGTAAATCAGTCAGTCAGTCAGATGGACCAAAACTTTTTTAAAACAGGGCGGGCGCTCCTAGGAGGAGTGCCTCTGGTATCGTAAATAAAATAAAATAAAATATAATATTGGAAGACCGCCAGATGGCGCCACTAATGTCGTTGGCGTGCGCCCTCCTTGCTTCCTCCTCCTCTCTCTCCCGCTCCTTTTTTTCTTTATTTTTTTTTTGCGGTTTGTTTTGTTCGTTTGCTTGATCGGTGTCGCGCTGGCCGCTGCGAGCGGCCAGCGCGGCACCGGCCGAGCAGACGAGCCGCGCGCGCTACACTTCGCAAGGCAACAAATGCGCTTCGCGAGATATTACTTACCAGTGCAATAAAACAGAAACAGCAGGTTCATTGAAATGTATTTTTTATTGAACACCATTCAAATGAGTTGCGGTATTTCAAGCAAGTATTTACAAACTCCGTCGGCAGTCCACCGCCCCTTAACCAAGAACTGTAGTAGGGAGTAAACGCAGTAAACGTTGTCAAATATGTAAAACCAAATTACCTACTTTAATGTGCAAACTAACAGAACAGCACTTATAACCGAATTATCTAAATGGGTCTATAAACAACTCCTACAAACAAAAATGCTGAATACCCAAACGAACTAATCAACTCCGATATAAAGCAAAATGCTTGCATTTGAAGTTAATTAATGCAGGGTTGCAGGCGAGCTGCATAAGAATAAACGATAAATCATAAATAAACTCGCTAATTGGCAACGCAAAGAAGAAAAAAAATAATGTTTTGGAGTGACTATACATCTGACTGTGGGTGCTTTTAGATACTCTATCCTAAGATATAAACACGAAGCTGTCAAATTAACTGAAGACTCTGACAGCACCTCACTTGGGGGAACCAGTCCTTGCAGCAACGGATATTCGTAACAAGAACGGTGAGGCACGCGTTTTTCCGCAAACGAATCTTCCAACATTTTTCAAACGCGGTTGCACCGGCGTGCTCGCTGCACAGACGACACGGACGCAGCTTGCTCACCGGCAGGCTTCCGAAGTCCTGGCGCTTTGCATGCGCAATCCATTTCGATGCTGTAATGGAAAGATTGAGAGATCATATATTTCAATGCTTCCAGTTTCGAACGTTGACAAAAGTTTGATATAAAGGCTCACCTGTCGTTTATTGGAAACCGGAAGAATAAGCACTCCGAGTTGTTTTGAAGAACTGTTACACCACTTCGCCGCGCAGTAGACTCCGTAATACGCCGTCATGAGGCACGCAACCCACTCGGCAGAATCTGTCAAATTAGAGACGTCTCTAATCCCTCTAATCATTTTCTGTGCGCAGACGCGCAGCTCCGTACTCCGTAAAATCTACACTTTCGATTTCAACACGCGCGGAACGGTTTGAAAGCTTGGAGAGACGAGCTCAACCAAAAAGAGAAGACAAAAACGGTCGTTTGCCCTCACACTGAAGGTTGATGATTGGTCGGAGGAGCCCAGAGTGCTTCGGTTTTGGTAGCGAAGATCATATACACGACGCCAGCGCTCAAAAGCACAGCGGCCAAACGCTCTGGTGTGAGACTGTTGGGTAGACCAACAAATCTGCTCTTTGGATGGACGTACGAGAGAGAGGCCAGCGACGCGGCGCCAACTATCGGCCCAACCGGGAACTCCGGAGCTGCATTCGGCTGGTTCGACGACGAAGCCATGGAGTGCCCGGTCGCAGATTTCGAGCGCGAGGATCTGGTAGCACAGAGCAGTACTCGGGGAACCTGGACGTCAGCTCACAGGTTTTGCAGCGGCAAGGACCCGAAACATGGTTTTCAAACTCGACGAGAAAAGAAGAACGCGAGGAGCACGAGCGGACATTCCATCTTTCGAGAGAAGTGTGTTTCGGCTTCTCGCCGCAGCGGGGCGCCCGTCACGTGGCTCTCCTCTCATCCGTTGTCTGCCGCTCTACTGTTTAAATTTCGGCGGCCGCTTCTCGTGGCGATCTGCCAGGCTTTGTCAGTATAAAGGAGGCCATGGCACTAGTCTCCACTGTACTCGTCGAACGCGCTAGAACGCGGCACGCCGGCGTCCGGCGCTTGGCTTTCGCATTAAAACGCGTTCGACGAGCGCAGTGGAGACAATGGCAGCTAGCTTTAGGTCTACTCACTAATTATTCCAAACAGAGCTCGGCATGCTAACGGCCCCCGCGCGCTCTTGTATTCTCCTCTGTTTTCAGTTTCTCGACGCACAGACGAGCAAGCGAACGCAGCAACTGGAGCCATAAAGTCTAAAGCCAGCTGCGGCCCCGCCTTCTTCCGCATGCCGCTTGCTACCAACGCGGCTACGATATACTTCGGCTACAAGCTAGGCTGCCAAACAGACCGGACGGTGCGCGGTAAACCCTCGCTTTGCTGGAAAAAAGCTCTAATGTAATCTCAGGCCTTATCGTGCACCAAGCCTCGTCGGAATCGTCAAGGGTTCGCCAGGGAACTGCTTTCTGTTCGCAGCGTCGATCGTCCTCCCCAACGGCGTGGGGCGTCCGATGGCTGGCGTTATGGCTTTCATGTTAGTAGACAGCCTTCGAAAGATAGCGTATACCATAGCCGGGCTTCAGACGCCGCGTTCGCGTGTTCCTAAATGAATAAGACTCCTCGTTGCCATGTTGACGCCTCTCATCTCTATTGTAGATAGGCTGGATCGCGGATCGGGAGCCCAAAGATGACCCCGCCGGCGGCCATTTGCTTGACACCAGGCAATAAATGCAAGTCTATGGAAGGAATGAATAAAAATGAACTTTTGAAGCTTGAGTAAAGTTACTTGTAAAAAACAACTTTCACCAGATTTCGCATAAATAGTAATACAGAATTTGCAGTCGTCACAAACTGTTGAGGAGGATATTAAATTACGAAAACTTCGTGTCAATCTCTGTCGTCAGCTGTCATCGACGAAATTCCTTTGCTCGACCGTCACAATTCGCTGTCATACTTCAAGACCCCTGCTTCTGCTTCAAATAACTCGCAACACGAACACAGTTTCTTCTGAAAATGTTTTAAAAATGGGCCGAAATCGCCACTGCCGCCACGCTGATTCCCGAAGAAAGGAGTTAGCATTTCGAGCAGCGGTTACATATAAAAAAGCATGGTGAATGCAGCCTATCAGCACTTTTCTGCAGGGAGTACATTTCCGAAACCACTCTTCTCCCTGGTGCCAGCAGATGGAGTCACTTAGCGTGTGGATGAAGGACGTGCGCGCGATGCGTGGAAAACGACACAGTCATTTTGTTGGGCGCGATGCGTGGAAAACGACGCAGTCATTTTGTTGGGCGCGATGCGTGGAAAACGACACAGTCATTTTGCTGGGCGCGATGCGTGGAAAACGACACAGTCATTTTGTTGTTGTGAATACAGGTGTGTGCAGGGGCGACGACATCGTGTGCCCGCAGCCCAGTGACATGGTAAGACGACTGCGCCTCAAGAAAGGCGTGGCAGACCGAAGAACGGAACCGCAACCCGTGTGCTTCCACAACCGGCGGCAGGAACTTCCGAGGGCATCCAAAGCGCGCCAGAGGACGCCGGCCGCGTGACGTATCACATAGCAACCGAGGTGCAGTGGAAAACAGCGGTGCTAGAGCGTAATTCGGTCGCCGGCGGGGCGCCGAGAGCCGGCTTCTACGGGTGGCCCAAGGTGGTTTAGTATCTAAGCAAAACTGTATATGGCTCACAGGTCGGATTTCTAAAAATTCCCTCGTGTCGTCGGCCTCACAAAAAAAAAATCTGCGATTGTTGCGAAAAGTGCATATTACGCATACAACATACAGCACAGCATTCGTTTCAATGAAGAACAAGCACAAAGAAAGCATGCGAACTACATAATCGATGATAAGGCGCTCCTGATAACAATGCGAAGCACGGAGCGTTCGCCGCATGCGTTTATCGGTAAAGATTGCTGTTACGCAAGCTGCCGCGGCGACGGCAGCTTGAGACGTGGGTAGTGACGTGACTAGCCTTTCATATATAAAAAGTTTTGGTACAGTGCATTTACTTCTCTTAGGTAAATCGTTTGGTGAAGACCATTTTGCTGTTTACAAACATGAACTTCCTCCTGCGTCCCAAGCGACTCATGTTTATGAACTGCCTCCTGCGTCCAAAGCGACTTCCGGGGAGATCGGTGGCCGAGTGGGCTAGCGCACACCAGCTTGGAGCACGTGGAGCGGAAGCTCGCGCTGCAGACCCCTGCCCGTTTTGATCTGGATGAGCATCGTACCGGCGTGCGGTCGTGTATCACTACTGCGTAGTGCACGTTAGAGACCCCAGCTTTGCGGTTGTACTGCACTGGCTAAATTTCTCATCCACAGCGAGTGACTCGTCGCAGCTTTGAAAGGGCTGACCAACTACACGCTGTCGAAATATCCAGACAACCCTCAAAAGCGACCTCCGGTCGCTCCGCCTTTGCAAGCTTGTCGAGCTTGCTTATGTCACCATTGCTAAAAAGCATAAATGCAACATGTGCAACACAGTTGGAGATTTAACGAGGGCCCTCGGGTGGGCAATTTAACGACTTGGATAAGGCAAGTTGGTTTACAAAAATATTCGAACGTTTTTTAACAGATCCTACGCTTCCTCGTTGTTTTCGCGTTCACCTGGAGAATTTATGGTTAAACGTTTCATCGACATTTCAAGAAGCGGTGTTAGGTTTTTTGATGAACCGGAAGTACTATGGGACGTCAAAGAGTGGAGCACCACCTGGTGGCTTTTGCCATAAGGGAGGGTCCATAGTGCAGTGGGTAATCGTTGCAGGAGACACCGCAGCTTCGCTGGCCAACCACCTTCCCAGCGTGGATTGGAGTCCCGACGTTTTTTGTAATGAGCCTTTCGCATACCGTCACCCCGAAGCGGCGTGAATGGGGAGCCGGGGTGGACTAACTTACACACGTCCCAGTGATACACCCGCCGTCCCCCACTGCGCGGATCCAAATTGGGCGAGGGGTGGACGTCACCGGGGATCTTCGGTTGCTATAGGTGTTGTGCAGCGGAGTCGCTTCCTATAAGCAGCCTATCAAGTTCGGCCTCTATCGCTATGCATCCTATCGCAAAGACTCACGAAATATGCACACCACCGTCTTCTGTCGGCGCTTGCAGAATGTTTTTCCTAGCCAGTTTCCGCAGTGCCATCCCGTGGCACGCGTTGCTCGAACTTTGAATATGTGTGCTCCAAACCAGTCCAAGGTCAGCGCATCTACCAGGGCACTAATGCTAACGTAATAAAATCGAAAGTTACTTTAGCGAGCTAGAGTAGATTTGTCAGAAGACATCGTCTGCTTTTATTTGGAAACAAAAATTATGACTCCAACGCAGTCGGCACCTCTTCATAAGTTGTGGGCAACCTGGGGATTCCAAACGTTTGGCCCAGGTTGCCCCTCCCACAATCATGAATGGTCATCTTCACCACGAGGGGGCCAAGGGCAACTGGCAACGTGACTATACTCTGTTTCATACTTAGCGTGCAACGCTGTCAAAGCTACTGGTGCGAGCGCGTGGCTTCATCTATGGTTTGTTTGCGCGAGAACGCGTGCAAATGATCAACGAGATCAAGCCCACGCTCGCGCCAGTAGCTTTGACAGCGTTGCACACTAAGTACGAAACAGAGTATAGAACCACTCAGTTGGGAAACTGCCATAGAGACTGCTCAGAAAGAGTGGCACTGAGCCGTACTCGTGAACCGAGCTAAAGGCGATCACAACGCCACCCTTTCTCCCGCAGCGGTCACTCGAGGAACTGCACGTGACATCTATTTTGGCTTTAATCGGCCATTTCGGAGCCGAAACAGATACGGTGGAAGGGTTACAGGGGTAAGAAAAATTTATTTGACACCATTGCGAGTTTTTACAATGTTACAAGGTCACATGTGATGCATGCTCTACACCAAACAATGTTTACGCGACGCAATGATCACTCCGGCCGTCGCAGCCGGCGAGGCGGAACCAGAGCGCCCGTATTACAACATGTCCAAGGACAGGCAAGTCAAATGTACCTGGCCGTTGAGCACCGTCAGGTACCGGCACGACCAGCGCCGAAGGAACTCACACTCCCCAAGGAGGAACAGCTCACACTCCAAAAAGGTGACCAGCTCCCGTCGCAGACTCCATAAAAGTGGCCACATCGCCCGTTGGCAACGCTGCCGCACCTTCGAGGAGCAACGGTTGCGCCACAGGACCCATTCGGCCAGCGCGATTACAAGGAAAGCGAAATTCCCTCGGGGCCGACGACCCTGACTGACATAAGGGCGCACACCAGCGTCAGGAAAGGCATGCGCCACAAGGCGCCAGAAAATCTGCGCCACCACGCACTGCGCCGTTACGTGGACGTTTGTCTCCACTGCGCTGCAGTTGGGACACTTAACATCACTAACCAAACCCCAACGGAAAAGGCGGTCCTTGGTTGGTAAGACACCCCAACCTTTCTTCCACTGGAAGTCACACACTTCTCCAGGCAGGCTACCGTGGGGGAGGGGTGGTCCTATGTACGACGGCCCAAGCCCCGGCACTGGCGCCGGAAACTGCGACGAGTAGAGGATCTCAACAAGACGAGACGCCGGAGCCTCAACAATGTCTTCTTTTGATACATGGGCGCGGAGCTGCCGGAAAGTCTCAATAGCAGCTCTGTAGAAAGGCGGAACCGTTTCCACGCGGGCGCCAACGAGGGGCGGTTGCGAGGGTTCCAGGTCACTATACAATGTCCCGAGAAAATACATCGCCAGCGGACGGGCCGGGTTGTCCGTGTCATCGAGGATAGTCAAGAGGGTCTTGAGAGCTAAAGTGGACGCTGTCAGTTTGATACAAGGAAAGCTCCAGCCACCGCGCTCTCGAGGGAGGCTGAGCGCGGTGCGAGCCACCAGAGCCGTCTTGCCTGCCCAAAAAAAGGACACGAGAGAAGAGCGCGCCTGGCGTACAAACGGAGAGGGCGGTGAAGCTACGCGCGCGACATACCAGAGTCGACCGCAAATCACTGACTGTGCCAAGTAACGCCGTACGGCCATTGGGAAGGCATATCCCCCGGCCTCTTCTACGCACGAGTTTATGTCACGCGCAAGCGCCGACCACGTCTCGCGTGCCACGCCGTCTCTATCAAAGGTCACCCCCAAGATTTTGACAGTTGCGTCAACGGGGAGCGGCAAGGGATCGGGCGGGGGATTGCCAATGCATACAATCTTGGACTTGGTGGAGTTTAGCTCTGCGCCGGACAAAGCCGCATAGGTCGCGAAAACCTGAAGCGCCCCAAAACACTGTCGCCATCACGGGCGAAGAGCGTCACATCGTCAGCGTACGCAGTCGCCTTGACCTGACCCGTTCCTGGGAGCTGTAGGCCACGAACGTTCGAGGCTCTCTCAAGTCCAAGAAGGAAAGGTTCCAAACTGAGCACAAACAGGAGTGGGGAGAGAGGGCACCTCTGACGAACGCCCCGCGTGACCGGGAAGCGTGCGGCCGGGATTCCATCGACAAACAAGTCGCTTTGCATACCGTTGTAGAGACACTCGAACAGAGAAATGCCCTTCGGAGGTAATCCAAAGGCGGCCAGCACCCTGAACAGATATTTGTGTTCTACGCGATCGAAGGCCTTGGCCTGATCAAGAGATACTAGCAGACCGCCTGCCTCTCGGGATCGCGTGTACTCCACGAGGTCCCGCGTGAGGGCGACCAGGGAATGGATGGTGCGACCTGGAACCGAGCATGTCTGACGCAGATTAATCAGTTCTGGGAGTACGGTCTGCATCCGCAACGACAAAACAGTGGTCAGAAGTTTGTAGTCCGCGTTCAACAACGTAATTGGGCGCCAAGCACCCGGGTCACCAGGGCTTCCCCCTCCTTAGGGAGAAGGACTATTCGACCAAGCCGGAAGGATGCCGGAAGGCACTGTTCCTCAAAGAAAACCCGTAAAACGCCGCAAAAAAAATCGCAAAGAACAGGCCAAAAAGTTTTATAAAATTCTGTTGGGAGTCCGTCCGGCCCGGGCGCCGAGCCTGATTTCATCCGCGAAAGGGCGTGTTGAAGCTCCGCTGGGCTAGGGGTCTGTTCTAAGGTCGAACCAAAATCGTCGGGAACTGTTGGAAGCCCACAAAGAAATGGGTGGTCGAGCAGTTCTGGGCGACTAGCCTCATCTTCTGCCTGCGCGAGAGCCCTAAAGTGGGAGGCGAAGGTTGGAAGGTGGACTGCGTCTGGGGAGCTGCTTGTCGAGGGAACAGGGGTAGGGCTCCACAAGGGCGCGCTAGAGCCCGGCCGCTGAGCCCGCCGGGTGTATCGCAGGACTTCGGGATGGGTCGCTGGACAACGGTTCACCCAAGAAACCGTGGAAGCCGTTGTATCAGTGCGGAGCAGGCACTGGTAGCGTTGCTGAAGTTGTGCCAAGTACGTTTGCATAAGAGGAGTGGCAGCACCACCCCTGCGGACAATGCGAATGCGGAGAATCGTATCCTGAAGGAGCGCTCGCCGGTCCGCTCGAAGATGCCGCCCTGCATGGAGCATAAATCCCGCCACCTGCCCTTGAGATGGTCCCACGTGGCGGGGGTCGGGCGCATTCCAACAAGAGACTGTTTTATTAGGTTGGACAGCGTCGTCTTGGCGGATTCATTACGCAAAACTCGAACGTCCAGACGCCAAGGACGCATGCCGCTCGCCTTGGGTAAAGAAAGAGCGACGATAACGGGGCTATGATCCGACACGCGAACCGGAGTCGGCGGAAAAAGAACCGCGGTGCATGACGTCAGCGCCGTGGTCAACCGACGCGGCACGTAAACACGATCTAAGCGGCAGCTGGTCCTGCCGTCGCTCCATGTGGATTGAAAACTGGCGCCATGAAGGAAAGACCACGCATCCTCAAGTTCAAAATGACGCACCAGTCTCTGCAATTCGCGTGCATACCAAACTGATCGTCCCATTCCCGGGCCCCGGATGTCTGTCATCGAGTCAAAAACGCAATTAAAATCCCCCACAATGAAGCAAGGACAAGCATCGAGTAGATGGACGTCGAGGTTGTTAAAAAAGGAATGCGAAAAAGCGTGGTTCGCGGGGGCATAAACGTTAATAAGCCTGTACTTTATGCGCTGAAAAACAAAATCAAAACGGATCACCCGACCCTCTGTGTCAAACAAATAGGAGCCATGACGCAGCAGTTCATGGTTCAAAACCACGATACCTACGCCGCACGAACGCTGCGATGCGAAAGAAAAAAGAGACGTCACAGAAACACGAACGCTGCGAGCGCTCCGCCGTTGCGACGGCCCTTTGCGACGGCCCTTTATCAGCGGCGAAGGCCAGTTGTGACGAGCCCTTTATCAGCGGCTCCGCCGCTGATAAAGGGCCGTCTGCAGCGTATGCGCGGGGGCTGTTGGGATCGCGGCGCAGGCGATAGTGGTCATTAAATGTTTACGTGTTGTTGAACCGGTGTGCTGTCATTCCCCGAGACAGGTAGCAGCAAGAGAAATTTCACAAAGTAAAAGCATAAAATAAACTTGACACAGAAGCAAACCTTTCAGGCTGCTTAGCATGACGGCGTGGCTCTCACTGACTGCTTGTAAGGACCGTGGAAGACGTCAACGGAAAATAGAAGTATTTTCCCTAAAATTTTGATGCTGAAAGCATTGACATCTCAACATTAAAATTTCTCCCCATTGCTACAAAGCTTTGTCGAAGTTTGATCGTCCTATGTATACTACGAACAAGAGAAGCCTCACTTTCTCGCGTTTTTCTATTAAGATTCAATGCATATGCTGGTGCCAAGCAATGGCTGCCGGTGGTGTCATTTGACCCTAGCAAAACAAACTTCAGTCCGCAATCCAGCCTACTACAATAGATGTCAGGGGTCGCCCTCTTCGTAGGCGCAATGGGGGACGGCAGGTGTATCACTGGTGCATGTGTTAAGCCACCCGGCCCCCCGTTTACGATACTTCGCGGCGACAGTCTGTGGATGGATTATTAAAACTATTAACTCCCCTGGTCTCGCTCAGCGCCGCTTGGCAGCGCCTCGCCGGTGGGACAAGCCTCGCCTCTTGAAAGGAGTCCCAGTATCATTGGTTAGCGCTGATTATAACAGATGGATTTTATCGTGCGGAAAAAAACGGCTGGGGTGGTGGGACCAAGTCAGACTTGTACGTGGTTCAACGAGTCTACTCAAGTTACTGTAGTTTAACTACCCTTTCGAGTGGTTTAGTAAATTTCAATTATATTTTTATTTCGATAATTAGTAGTTTACATTGATTACTTCTTCCGAGTAACTTCTACTCAAATTACAAAATACTTTCAGAATTTCGGTGGTTGTTTTGCCTGCCAGCCAACATTCCTGCACAAAAAAAAAAAGATAAGATGTTGGAAGATCAGCTGATATTTGCAAAGGTGAGGGGAGCGAAGAAAGTAATTCGGAAAGTCCAAAACCCCCAAAATTTTCACAAGCCCCCAACTAAGCAACACTGCTACGGGGAGTGAGGGGTTGAACAGAAACGAAGCAAGAGAGGTCAAGTCACTGTGGGACTAGCGCCGAAGATGGCGTTTCTTTGCGCCCCGAAGCTCAAGGAGACTTGACCCATT
Source organism: Ixodes ricinus (assembly GCA_037355805.1). Lineage (NCBI taxonomy): Eukaryota > Metazoa > Arthropoda > Arachnida > Ixodida > Ixodidae > Ixodes > Ixodes ricinus. The sequence continues at coordinate 2,085 of JAZHYW010045931.1, read as the reverse complement.
TGAAGAAAGGGCTGGTTCCTGCTTCTCCAACGTAGGAACTCTCGCCAACTACAGGAGGTGTACACACTGCATCTTCACTCAATGGAGGAAACAAAATGCAGCACCCGCTCTGCAAGCTAATCTGGTGCTCCAGTTGTTTGTGCTATACTCGAAGAATCGCGTGCAAAGGGCAACGCAAAGGTGACCTTGTTGCGTTGCCTTTCCTTCCAAAACTCAGATTATGCAGATCTTCAAAGATTCGAAGGTCGTTCGAAAAACCTTAGTAATTCCCCCAACGTTTTTATATAAAAATAATAAACAGAGTGTCGGAGAAGTACTCAGGTTTACAGTACTTAAAATACTACTGTTTAGAAAACTTGTACTTTACTTGAAGTACATTCTCTGAGCATGTAGTTGAACTTTACTAGAGTATTTATTCTGGTACTTTCCGGGGAAAGTAGATTCCTGACTTCAATGTATATTCCCCGAATTTGAAAACAAAAAGTGGCGTATCGTCGTGTGAAAATGCACTCTTTCGGGACGTCATCTGGTCATTTTTGAGGGCTAATGGCGACGATAAGCCTGACCCAAATAAGTGACTTATAAGTTGATTGTGTCAAATAGCTCGTCAGCGAGAGTAGGACTACTTGTGGCGACTTGAGTTTATACAACATTTGCTGCCATTTCCATAAAAAACTAATGACTGCGATTACTCCTGGAGCAATGCATACCAGTTAAAAACAAACTTGTATAGAGAATGAAGGGGCATCATGAAAGCTTGCGTTAAAAGTACTTGTACTTTACCTTTGAAATATAATGTACTTATAGTACGTTACTTCAAGTATATTGCACCCGGTGTTCTTACTAATTTACTTGAAATACATAACCTCTCATTTACTTTGTACTTTACTTCAGGTACTTTTTAGGTGTACTTTATGCAACACTGTAAACAAGCAAACACTGTCTAAAAATCAAGCTAAAGCAGTGCTAAACCTCAAAGTAGAGATGATACATTCGTTGAACATCATTCACCCAAAAGCAAAAGTAGAAAACAATTAGGCACGCAGGAGCAGAACTAGCTATTAAAGCATTTCTGTGAAAAAACAAGCCAATTCATACTTGGCTAACACAATTTCGCTTATGGAAATTGCGTATTTTTTGTGTATTTTTGTATATTTTTTGTACCTGTGTATTTTCTTGTTACCATAAAAACATATAAAAGTCACTTCAAAAGTAATTCGCTGCTTTTTACGGTAATTAGTAATTTTTTCAATTACTTTCCATTTCAGTCATTTCCATTGTATTCAAATTACCTTTGAGGTCAATACTCAGTAACTCAACTTAATTATTTTTTGAGTAACTTGAACATGTCTTGACCAGGTGCGCACTTGGACTCTTTCGCCGTGTTTTTCAATGGGTGGAGCGTGAATATTAAGAGTTCAAAATAAGGACCTATGGCTGATTTTCTCCAGCACCTAACATTTTTACGAACCTCACACGAAAAGTATGTTTTTGCTCGCAATTTGAACGAAGTACGGACACATGGGGCGAGACTACTGATAAACCAAAAATGTATAGCTTTCGGCAGTCAGGAAAAGTTTAAACTCGCAGACGTTTATTGGTATATCTTTTTTTCATATATTATTGATTTTTAAGTCACACGAAAATGTTCAGGGTCCCTAAACTCGTGAATCACAAAGTTGGAGTCGGAAGTTCGCGGAGCGCGCCGATTGGACGTCGGCGAAAAAAAACGCGAAATTATCGTCGTGATAGGCCAATCGGTGCGCTCCGTCAACTTCGGCCCCAACTTTGTGTTTGACGGGTTTAGCGACTCGGTACTTATCATACTGCGTACCTAATTAAGTTTCACGCCTCTACGCCCTCTCAATATGTTTTTACTTGAAAACGTAAAGTCCTTTATATAAAAGAATTTTTTTTCGTTCGTAAAACGAGTGTAAAACCTAGGTGAAAAGTTACATCAATTCAAGGAGTAAATATAGCCTACGTAGCAAAGAAAAAAATCCTTCTCGGTGAGGGGAAAGAGGCAATGGTCAAATTATAATCGCAGGCGTCATTCGCTGTCCTACATTGTATATATAAATGAAA
>JAZHYW010045930.1:0-17737 GCA_037355805.1 Ixodes ricinus | reverse complement strand
ACGCCGGTGAGGGCGCTGCGGAGCAGAACGCGGCCATCCGACCACTAGCAGAGGTCTGGCGGTCGCGGTAGAGGTGCTTTATTCGGCGTGAGAGTGATCGCATTCTTCGTTCGTTTTAGTCTGCTCGGTTGTGAGAAAGAATAGGCTTCATTCTATCTCACACCCATGTGAAAAAGAGTGACTTGTGCGAGCGGCAAAAGCTTATATTCAAAGCACAAATGCCGTTTGGGAGGAGTGGTCAGTTACTTTCACATAGTCTCGCTTCTTTCATTTTTTCTTTTAGAGCGCAGCTTTTAGGTGCCCATTTCCGGGTTGAGCGGCGTCGGCGTAACCAAGCCTGGCATTATGAGGCGTTTCCCTGCTAAAGTAAGCGGGAAATTATTCCGCTATATTTCACGGGGAAATTTTTCCGCTAAAGTGCTGGGAAATTTCTTGGCTCAGGATGGGAGGTACGGACAAGGAGGGGGGGGGCATACCATCTCGCTCCGTAGTCTCCCTCCTCTTCCTCAAGAGCCGTGCTCTAGTTTCGCATTACACAAATTTCTAAACGTCTTCCATTTTTTTCTTCGTTTAGCTGTCATAGAAAAATAATTGTTATCTCACCTTACATGCCAGCATTAAAGGGCCCATCAAACGATTTTTGGGCTAGGATAAATGAATTTAGTTTGGGATTTTACTCAATAGCATTTATTTAGTGGCCCGAGAGAAAGAAGCAGAAAGTGAAAAGCTTGATTTTTGGCACGAAAATTTGAAAACAGAGCGGACTATTTTGTACCGCCTTCCCTTCGAAAGCTCTCTGCCTTTTCACCGTGATGCATCCACGGCACCCAAAGCCTCGTCATCTGGCCCAAATGCACGTCACAGGACACGGGACCTCACTTATTCCCTTCACCCCTAAGCTGACAGTGCAGTGGAAGCTATGCGCTTGCCGGACCAATAAGCCACCTCCCTTTCATCACCTGACCTCATTCTCTTCGGGTGGATATGCGCGAGGAAGCGTGATCACGTGGCAAAAGTGTGGCTGGCCCAGCGAGCACGTAGCTTCCACAGCACTGTCAGCTTAGGGGTACGTGGACGGGGTGGGAAAAGCAACCTTTGTCCGAGCTTTGAACGACGGGCTATCTTCTAAGAATGGCGGAGTCCGGGTGCACAAAACGAGAGTCCGAGCAAGAGGGGAGTCCCCCCTTTCCGTATTCTTGAATTGTTTGGTACAATGCGCGATATGTGACTTGAGGAGAAGCTAAGAAGGAAAAGTTCAAAAATCGTTTCATGACCCCTTAAAAAGGGGGGGAGTGCTACGATTTTAATATTCAAAGAATTGGCAGTTTAGTATTTTTTATATTGTTTATCCAAGCACAGGTGACCAGAAACGCGTCACCTTGCCCCGATAAACTGCTATTCCGCTGCGCAATCGCACAGAAGAATAAAAAACGAATTATCTGCCGACCTGCAGCAGCGTATGGCTGTCACGGGAACTATGGTGACAGCGTCACTGGGGATACGCGGAAGTCAACCAAAGCCTGTCCCCCTCTGCTGCTACATTCGCCGTCAGCCCCGTTGGCCTACCGTCTTTCGGTCGAACGCTCGCCGCGACCTTCGACAATGCTAATCCTTCAGAAGTCGACAATCGCGGAGGAAGCGGCTGGAGTCTCTGAAGAGAGAACCCAAAGGGGAAACCACGTGATCCGCCAGAGTACGTCACTCGAAAGGCGACGTGGAGAGTTGAGGGGCACTTTGACATTCGATGTGTTTCATTCTTTTTAAAATAAACACTAGCGCTCGCAAGAAAATACAGTTTTCTGCTCTTCGTTCCATAGGTGACACAGAATAATTTCAGCAGTTAATTGGCCAAATTCCGAAAATCGTTGCACCGCCCCTTTAAGAAAGCGAAATTTTAGTATAGTATGATATGTGACGCTTTCTTCTCCACTTAGTCTCAAAGCTATTTTAATTATTTTTCGGTAGCTGTACATCTTGCGGACCCAATATGCCTTAACCTTATCGCTAGCTTTGCATCACTAAACGCACGTTGCACCCCGGCACAAAACACTGCCGGTCCGTCTTTTTCTTACACGTATTTGACACTGTTGTGAGTCCCTTGTCTCTTCGGCACTGCTAGCAGGCACACACTATTGTATCCCTTCACACACAACGCAAAACAAGATGAAATAGTCACACCAACATGCCCCAAGCCAGCCTCGCTAAACGCTACCTGACGGAGTCCTGGCCCCGCTGTGACTGGCAGTGCCACCACAGGCCCCTTGCGGCAGAATTGGGCCACACGACATATCCAGATCCAGTAGAGAGGCCGACGCGGTCGGCACACCTCCCAGTTCTAGTACACCCTACCTCTTCTCCGGCTATTTAATTCGAGTGCGCATGACACAATAGCGCTGAGACAGGAGCGCGCGTACCATTGAGCGAGTGACACTGGAGCGTGCTACCAGCTGAGTGCGCACAGTGGAATGTTTCGGAAATGGTATTCGCTAGCTACAGAATGCCGCGGATTCCAGAAGACTTAGCGAATGCCACGCAGTCTGTTTATACAAGCTTGATGCGATATGATCTAAGTAAATCATTGATCCCAGAAAATTGACAAATAGTCCTATCATACGAAGAGGCCTTTTCAGGAAACCAGGGGGGGGGGGGGGTTTGAACTCCTCGTGATTTAGGTATATGAGTTTAGAGAAGTGCAGTTTTTGTAGTTGGCCTAGCCTTACTCAACCTCAAAATACAAACCTTTTTTTTTTTTTTGTAACGAGTATTGTTTGGGGTTTAGTTATCTGCGATGTACAAATGAAGGGCAACCCAACATGCCTCCGCCTGTGAGAAGACGTTGGTATGGTGTCGTTTTATTGGTTTTCATTGCGTTTTATGCTCTATATATTACCAATATTCACGATTAAATGGTCAATAAATGCGAAATATGTGCAAAGAGGTGGCCCGATGCTGGTCGTGCGGGTCGGTGCCTTCCCAAAATGGCGACAGCGGAAAGCAAAGCCAGAGCAGAGGGTGTACGTCTAAATATGCTAAAAAGGTTACTGCAAAAAGATCCATTCTGAGCGCAAAGTAGATAATTCGATAGGTCCAGAAAGGAAAAAAGGATGTTTTGACTGCAACGTCAGTTCCAAACGGTTACTCGGGGACGAGGCTCGAGATAGGAAGAAAGATATAGGTATAAGAAACAAAATATTATAGAGACTTTGAATCACCATGAGAATGGGGATTATGTTAAAAGCCACACAAGCCTGGTCTCAGACACTGACAGAGTGGACGATAATCCCCTGTTCCTAAAGACCTCTACAAAATCCTTAAAGGCCTCGATATCAGCCATTAACTTTAAACGAAACTGTTTAAACGTTGTTTTCGATTAAGTAATCATACATTTCTCTCTCTCTCTCTCTCTCTCTCTATCTTTCTTCTTCGGTATTCCTCCTCCGCGCTTCTGTGGAGCGGAACCACCTCTCTATCTAAACAACCATCCTTCATGTACAACTATTCCCGTTTTCACCTCAAGAACCGTAGTAAAAAAAAGTCAGGCTCTACGCAGAGCATTACTAATGTCCCCCTTTATCCGGATAAATAAGACATAGGGGGGTGAATTTCAGATTAGATATATATGTTATCTTATCACAACGTGCACGTTCTAAACGCCGAAAGCATCGCTTTTTCCTCCAGACAACCAAATCCCGTAAGAACTACTTCACGCCGCGTATGAACATTGCGCTAAACTTGCATTTTTCTTGAGGGGAGAACGGGTGTAGTTTAAAAACATGCTGTTTATTATTCTTTTTTTTTTTTAAAACCTTTATAGTGTGTTTATTTCATCTTTACGATTTCTTCGATGTATCTACCTATCAACGCCACCCAGAACAAACAGGGCCTGAGAACGTCCTCCCTTTCTCCATGGAGCTTCGTCACAGTCCGATGGCGCCAACTCGGCGATTGAACGCGAGCCCAATATGCGGAGCGTCCTTCGACGCGCTGATTGGATACGAGGCCCGGCCGAACGTTGACGGAACGCTCGCGTCCAATCAGCGTCTCATCTCTATCTCACTGTGATGACGTAGACATTTTAGTGCACGGCGTGCGGTCGTGTATCACTACTGCGTGGTGCACGTTAAAGACCCCAGGCTAGCGGTTGTACCGCACTGGCTAAATTGCTCATCTACAGCGAGTGACTCGTCGCAACTTTAAAATGGCTGACCAACTACACGCTGTATAAATAGTCGCCCCAACCCTCCCCCCCCCCCCAATCAATTTTAGTGCACAGGCTTTCGTTATTTTGGGTGGTGTTGGTACTAGACTTTCCTCGGTCGTTTCATCTGGAGAGTAAATAAGCTCAACCAATAGTGCGTTCGCGTTACAGCTAGTAGAATCCGTAACCGGGATTTTCTCTGTATACGTAAGGAAGCTTTAAAAAAAAGAAAAGAACACTTCTTTATAAAAAGAATACGAAAAAAACGAGTTGGAAGTGAATTTTGGCGTATTTTTATCCCGTGAATCTAAATATCATGTTCGTTTTCCCCGAAGATGTAACTAAAAGTGAGAAAACACGAAAAACCTCCGAACAGTCGTGACGTCATACTGGGATCTTTTGGGCCGCCAAGCGCGTGTCGCTCGTGTGAGCAGCGCGTGCAATTGCAAGCTTGTCAGGTATATTTCCCCACACTGACACCAGTCGTGACGTCTCTTTCTGACATTTCGGAAAATAGCAAGAGTAAGCGTGCATCACTTCGATAGGTGCTGTAGATGCGCGAGAGCGGAGATTTCAAAAACTCCTAGTATGACGCCACGCCCCGGAAAGGAAGGGGCTTCGGCGGTACTTTGAAAATTAATTTCTGCAGCCTCCGTGCACAAAATTGGACGATAGTTTCGATATCCGTGATCCTGGAGGCCAAATGAAGACGATTTAAGCGTTTTTCCTCAAACACAGAACCGCCTCAGTTTGCCTTTAAGGGGATACTTCGGCGAAACTTGAAATATAACCGTGCTGTTCCAGAAGTGCACTGAAAAGATGATCCGCAATATCCGTAAATGACAATCGCACGTTTGTATTTCGAGCCTGATAGCTGCATTTTTAGTTACAAACGGCCCACTTTTTGACAAGCGCCCGGGGAGCAGCCCAACGTTACTGGAGCAAGCTCAGTTTCGCAGCAACCTATGAGGAGTATTCACTGGGCGCCATATTTGTGGGTGCTGTCTAGAGAGCATGCTCAGAACGAGCCCACATTAATAGGCTGCTAAGACCGGCAAACTTGAGGGTGCGGAACGCACGTTACAAAAGAACTGTGGAAGCTCGCCATCAGCACGCGCTCAGCATTCGCGCACACAGCTATGGCCGCCAGTGAATACTTCCTATTCTCGCCTGCAGAGGCGAGTGGCCCAGGTGGCGGTCACGAGAACTAGCGGCGCTGCAGTCGCATCTTGCTTGCCTGTCTCGCGCGTCGTCTACTACCGCCGCGTTGAGAGCTTCCTTTTCTTTTTCTTTTTCATACTTTCTTTACTTCTATGTGTATAATAGCAACAAAAAAATGATGAAGCTGAAGTGTAATACACCACAAGAGATCAGAGTCAGCGCATTGTGAGTGTTCTTCCTTTGAGTGTTTGAAATTTATTTTTGTGTGAGTCTGTTTCCTCGCCCTGTGAAGTGTTAGTATGAATTGCCAACTCGCCCAAGCTCAAGTATTGCTATTGAAGCTTCGCGGGCTAGACAATCCGGAAGCAAGACTCGACTGCAGCGCTGCTAGTTCCCGTGACCGGCCACTGGGCTCACGTCGCAGGCGGAGCTGTGAAACTGAGCTTGCTCCAGTAACGTTAGAGCAGCCAGCGGAGAGCACATGATATCCGGCGCACTCGTGACGTATCCTCTCTATGGACGTGCAAAGCTGCCTGCCCTAGGCTGACGTCGACGAGACGATTGCGAGCGGAACATCTGGCCGCAGCCATGTCTCTGCTCGTGCGGGCTAGTGCCTGCAATTACAAGCTTGCCAAAGCTACGTTCACGCGCACGCTGCACATCCTTGCGCGCATGGGGGGCACCAGTGAGGCTAAAGTTCGAGGCGATACAGGCATCGTCACTCACTCCGTCAATGTTCCTAGACGGACATCACAAAAGAGGCTTTCGCGACATCCACCAGGTGCCATTCGCTAATTGTTTACATCGTTTTAAAATTGCTTTTTCATGTCTTTTTTGAAGAGAGATTGGGGTGTCCGATGTGATAGTGCTCCCTTGATCACGGATAGACCAAGAAGTAAGCCCCGAAATTTCGTTGTTGTATTCTTTAAAGGGACACTGACACTCCCATAATTTTTTTTATTGCCAGGCGTGTCAGGGGAATTACCCAGTTGATATTTTGGTACAGAGTCACGTATATTTTCAATAAAGTCAAAAAACTAAACTGATCGAAACCGAAACCGAAACATGAGCACGGAAGCTCATGGCCGGAAATAACGTATAGACATCCGCACGCGTTTTTTTTTTTTTTACTTTTTTGTTGTGTGAAGCAGACGACGAAGTTTCGTGCACCATTTGTCGTGCGATTGTTTCGCACTTATATCCCTTCCGCTCGATGTTCTGCGCTTGAAGATCGATTGACCGGTACCACGAACGACAGTTCCAAAGTAACAGCCCCACGTCCGTCGCAACGTTGGTCCCTCGTGCGCCGCCATCGCGTCTTCCAGCCGCTGTACGTCGCCATATTGAGAATGACGTGTACATGTTTACTTCCTGTAATCTCTGCAAAATTTTCTTTCTGTCGAACAACGCATTTGCAGTTTTTTGGAAGCCACAAAAATGGGGATCATATCCTTTCCATTGTTATTATTGAATGCGTGCCTTTGATGACGCACGATTTGAAATATATTTGGTACACATAGCTTGAACGCCGCGTGACCATAGAAAAAAGAGTGAGCGCGACTGAAAGCGGCCAATTCTAGGCCGGCTGTATTTGGGTAGAAAGAAAACGAATTTCGAGCCGAAAATTGTCTTCTGGTTAGCTGGGCTCTTATAGGTCATGTTCAAATAAAAAACTCGGTGAGTGTAAATACCCTCTCAGTGTCCCTTTAAACGTATCTTATTCTTACAGATTAAGCCTACAGATGTTGGCATATTTCTACTTTATAACTTTCTCGCGATAATGCCCCCTGGGTGTTCTATAGGTCAAACTAAGTAAATAGATGAAATGAAGTCGAGGCACACACATTGTACAGCATGGGTGTCTATTTACGGGATTTTCCTGAGCTCCGGAGTCACTCTAAATTATGCTCTATGTTGCCATATTTGACGTGACAATTCAAGAATACCGCGCAATTTTTCGACAAACCTGAAATGGTGTATGTAAACCGATTTTATTTCGCGCCAGATTTAGCCAACACGCAATTCTCGCTAACTTTAGCTGAGCGTAACTCAGTCCCAATTAGCATGTTTTTCTTTCACTTCACACTTTGCGGAACACCTATTTTGGATCCTTTCTTCATGGTACCCTACCCTATGCGCGTTCTGTGTAATGAACAAATCACCTTCGGTAGATATCCGCAAGAGCTTTGCGCTGCTAGTGTGAACTCGTGCCGTCATTTCGAACGTGGATTGAGCACGTACCCACATGGCCCGCAATTCGCTGGATAACCTCTACAAGTAACCCCCCCCCCCCCCTCCCCCACGAGTTGAGTGGCACTTGAATGCGTCTCAACGCGCTCACGTGCCCTAGCCGTCGCAGCGTTAACGCAAATGCGAAATCCATGCCGTGTGCGCAGATTTGATTTTTTTGGCTGTTGATTGTGGCTCTGTAGGAACAACTCCTTGCGAAGCTCTGGAGAGGCTGTGCTTCTGCTGGGCAGCCGAGCGTTCAGAAGGGCCAGAGGAGAGCTTTTGCGCGTCAGGGATCTCGGAAGTCATGAGAAAACCACCGGCTGTCGCCACAATCAGCCTGCTTAGGTCAAGATTATCGTTTATATTGCCCAGCCTAGTGACAAGTCGTATTAACATCGTGTAATACCCTAGTTCTCACGAGCGCTCTCAACTGTCATTGAGCCAGTGTCAGTTTACTGAATCGCGATCGGCCAGAGTTACACGGCGGCGCCAACTGTAATTGTGCCTCTAACGACAGTTGTGGGCAACCAATGGGTGGAATTCCTGGACAACCAACAATAGTGGTTTCTGCAGCCAATTTTAGAACGCCTGCTCGACTCACGAGCCTTCCTGCCACTGACGTAACGGCACTGAAAAGTGTGGCTATATTTGAATGTTGGTTTTGGCATCATTTTTTATTAGCCGATTTCAGAATAGCTATTCTGAATTTAGCGATACTAAATAGCACAATCGAAAGGGTAAAGGACGGGGATTCGGAATATATAGTTAGTTGCGGTCGCTCGAAAAGATCGTCGGAGTATCCTTTAAAAGTACAACAAAGAGAGATTTACTACAGGCTCTGTCGCGCTGGGTTCTCCGTAGTGTAAGGAACGGGGATTCGGAATATATAGTTAGTTGCGGTTGCCTCAAAGAAATCGCCGGAGTATCCTTTTAAAAGTAGAACAAAGAGAGATTTACTACAGGCTCTGTCGCGCTGGGTTCTCCGTAGTGCATAAATAAATTACCTTTTCTTTTAATTTTAGCACTTCTTTAACAAAATGTTTGTTGTGTCACTTATGTAATCAATCTGTTTGTTTCGTTTCAGGTAAGCACCCCGGCATTGCTGTCCTTTGAGCTGCTGTTCTTCAGTGCACCCGTCGGTCAGTGTCAAGTGACTCACACTCCTAATCTTAAACCACAACGGACGTGTTTTTTATTGCTTTTCAGAGAAAAGATAACGTAGCAGAGTTTAAAAACTGTAATGGTGCCAACAGCAAAACTTACTGTCCCTTAAACAGTGATTCCCATCTCTGCGCAGAATCAAACTCTTAGCTTGGGCGTTTAGGGCCACACCCAATTTGAGAATTACAACCAGTTTCAGAAGGGCATGGGCCTCTACGGAACATCAGCGATTGTTTAGTAAAACAGGAGATAAAAAGTGCAGTCGCCGAGATGCAAAGACCGTATGCAGTGAGGGTACGAAAGAAAAGTGCATAAGGAAGGTGCATAAAGGTGCATAAAGAAATAATATCAAGTGGGTCATTCAGTTGGATAACAACCTTCATCAAGCAGGAGTCCTTGAAATGTACCCAGTCGCAAGTACCGCATCTTGGTCTCGCAGCTAATTCGTTTTAGTGTGTAAACCAGCCCCTATTTACGCAACATGCAGCAAACATAGAAAAACCATATCTCCAGGGGAATCGTGCTTTGAAGCTCGCCGACGCCAAACTCGGATTAATTCGAATGCGCCTCCACCACCCAAGTATATTCGTTGCACGCTCAAGGGATTTAGTTCTATCCCGGTCGGACAGCGCAAAACTCGTTTATCTCGAGCACCTGTTAAGTCCTTTAAACCTTTATAGATTTGTTTTCCTAAAATTATTAACATATATTAATGCGTAAAGAGTACTGAATGTGTTGTATTTTTGTTTTCATTTTGATGTGGCCCAAAATTGTCCCTCCTCAAACACACAGTGAGGGTGTGGCTTTTTCGTCTTTCTTTGGAGTAACCCAAAAGTAGTCGAGTAAAGTAACGAAATAATCAATCAACTACTTTTTACGGCGAGTAATTTGTAACAATAATTAATTACTTCTTAGGCCAAGTAATTGTTACTGTAATTAATTACTTTATGGAAGGAACGGCCGCAAATCTGCTGCCGATCTACGCCTCCGTGAACGCGGCGCGCGAGGCTAAATTTAGCTTCGATTTCGTCATGCGTAATGGACACGTTCATATCCTGCCGCCTTTATACAGAGGCCAACGATAATGGCGTCCAGGCCCCAGAATCAGCAAAAACGCGCCATTGAGCATGTCGTTAAAATATAGCGATTAAATACAGCCCTTTAGCATGCAGTCGAATGAACAACTCAACGTTAATCAACAACATGTTTCGCTGCCAACCCGCCAGAACGGAATACAATAGCGACGGCATAATTTTTAACCTTTGTAATCAGCGATTGTGCTCTTATAGTCAAACAGCGAAGAGAATACGCCAGGGAGTTGTTAACGAATTTGCACTTCGCGTCAGGCCTTAGGGCGCGTTAAGGGGAGCTGTGGTCCTTTAGCACTTCTCCTGAATACAATCCAGTCGGGATGGCGATAACTCTTCGACTTTAAGACAACCAGGGAAGACTTCCTTAATTTCAGTTCATTTTCAAGTTTATCAGCATAGCAACCCAGCAAATTTTAGAACCATCAATCACAGTTTTACCGCGACCATTTGTAATAATACGTAGTCGATGAATAATCACCATTACCGCCCATACCATACTTTGTTCAATACGTATACATTAAATTTTCTCTTTCATTGCCATCAACGCTTCACCAGACAGACGATAATGTGACCTGCGCGATAAATCAGCCGCGACGCCAGATTATTAAAAAACAGCCGTCTGGCAACTCCTGGTAATTTAATTACGCGGCCCTGGAGGATGGAGAAGGGACCAGAAATGCAACAAATGCTGACCTAAGGGGAGAATGCCAACTAGTAACATTTTTCGCCAAATTATATAAACTTTTCCGCGAATTATGTATAAATTAACGGTAACAAGAAAAGAAAGACAAGGATGTTGACGCCGCCCAGTCCAGGTAAATCAGACGTTCCAAAATAAACAAAATGTCATCATAAATTTAATGCATTTGAACGATATTTTCTTTAATTGCCAACGAGAATGCCAGTACCAGCAATAACGCATAGTCTTCGCCAGAGAATGTCCGTGTCCTTCATTTTTTCAATCGACATACCAATGCTATCGACGTCCTGCAGAACATACCAGTTTTTAATCATAAATCAATCTTTAAATGTAATATTCATACAGCAGACATCTGAAAATAAACATCGAAGTAATAAGTAGCCACTTTAACATAAAGGTACCATCGAACGACTAATCATCGGCGAATATCCGGCACCGACATTGGTAGTTCATGGACGCAATATCAGACGAATAGCAATCTTCGTTGTACCCCCACTCAAACTTTGTACACCAACGGCAGCCAACAACCTTCCGGCGATTGACCGCCAGTTTTCAGAACACGTTCGTGAGCAATAATTTGTTCCAGGTCAGCATCCGGAATAGCGGCAATAATCAAACAAATAATCTTTCAGAACACCGAATGATGGTTCGCCATGAGAGTAAGTCATCATCTTTGAATGGCAATGCCCAGCGTAAAGCGTTCTTGAGTATTGATCCAGAACTCAACTGCAGAATATACAGACTTTATCCATTTTTGTACTGTTGCACAATAATTTAACAATCACTTTGAGAAACGACCAAACGGAGAAGAATAATGTTTATGCAGCTGTCAGACTTTAAATTGCCTGTACCGTTAGGAATTTTTTGATAATAAACACTTCCTGAATGCGAGAAAGATAAATGCAGTCTTCATCATCCAGAGCAGCAGAAGACTGAGTGAATCCTTTTGTCAAAACGCCCCATAGCGACGAAGCCAGCGCGCAGCGTTTGCCGGGAATGAAAATCGTCGATATAACGCTTCGAGAACCCAACTCAACTGCGAAGAAAGAAATCAAAGAGATTTTTCAGAGATTTATCCCGGTATCCAGGGTAACATCAAAATAATCTTTCGAGAACAATACCAGATACCCGGGTTACCGATGTGAATTTTCTGAACACGCCTTTGAACAGCATCAGCCCATCCGAACTTTGAGGCCACAGAACAATGCAAGAAGAACTTGTAAATTGTAATGGCGAAGAATACAAGCAACAATACCTGAATAAACATCACTTGAAAAACGCAGAATTTGTCAGAGCAACGCGATTTCACTTGCACCGGTAACAAAATATGCTGTTGGGGATCAGCATTAAGCCCCACAGCAATTCAGCAGCAGCACTTCACCAGAGATAATTTGGCAATACACCATGACCAGCGATATTTCACCGCGCGTTGCCGAAAACAGCTGGTTTTTGCATTTATCAATATTCAGGCAGATCCGCGCCATACGCAGAGGTTGCAGCAGCAAGAACTGTGAGAGATCCTGACCACGGTTTTCCGGAGATACCACTGTTGTTCCAGCGTGGACCAGTTGCGCACCGTCAACCTTGGGCAATGGTAAACCCATCGCCCAGAGAGAACGGTTTTATTGAGGATTATATTAGCGACCGCGACGTTCCCAGACTGGCCCTCCACACATTTATTGCTGCTCAGGCCAGGTAACGCGTTACGCCATTGTTTTTTTCAGCAGCAGTGCCAGTATTGAAACCGCACGAAAGCAGCGCAATCAGGTGCGCTGACAAACACCACAGTACGGTCACAATGTTGCCATTTCACGCCAGCGCCAGATCCCACGATGGCTTGTCAGTAAGCAAACGCAGAAATATCCCTTTACCTGCACCGCAGACGTGGCCGAACTCATAAGGTATACCAGCAGCACGCTTTGTTTGGACGTAAACCGTAGCCAGCAAGCCAACATTGGCGCATCACCAGACCTTTATAAACGCCAAACGGCGTGGGCTCTTTTCCAGTCCTCAACGGCGTTGCATCATCCCATAAGGTCAGTTCCTGCAGGGATCGCGGTCATTGAGAAGGCGAGAACGCAATGCGCCTCTTCGGAACAATTCAGCCCAGCGTTTCCTGCGGCAATGCTGGCAGCACTTCCATATCGAGGTTTCGAGGTGCCAGGTATTGCGCAGGCAGTGCTGCCCGGCAGGTAGCTTCACAAATAACGGTAAACTCTTCCGCCACATCTTTCACTGATTAAAAACATGTTTTCCAGTCCACCAGTTTTCAATGCACTTTTTCAGAGTAAGGCCTGCCATCCCCTTTTTTTGTTAGCTGTAGACTAGTCGATGGATACACGGCGGCAACCTTGCCCGCTGATACTGCTCTGCAAAGGTAGAATAGTGCTGCTGTGAGACAAGCCCCATACAATAATATATGCTTCAATCATAATTGATAAAACTAGCTGTAGCCGTCATGCACTCCTTCTAAAGAAAGAACGCCAGCATTAATTTTAGCTAACCAATCGAAAATAATTTTTTACAGAATTATTGTGTCGAGAAAACGTTAAGAATATCTTTTATTTTTTATTGAGAAGTACAGTGAAATTGTTTTTCAACAATGAGATTTGAGAATAATCAACCTTTTTCATTTTTTCGCAAATTACAAGGTCCCAAAAATAATATTGTCTTTTATTCGTTTTGTCTTTTTATTTTCAGAAAATTATAAAGAACATTTTCCAAGTCAATTTGGATTTGTATGTGGCTGCCATGAAGTTTTTGTTTCATTGTTCCGAAAATGTAGCAATGTTCCACATACATCAGAGGTTTCTTCTCCGTTGGCGCTATAGGTGTGCGCAACTGTTGAGTGGCAACGACAAGCGAAGTCTATACGACCTTGAAAAGGCATTCAATGATGATTAGTTGATTCTGGCAAGCCACCATTGCAAGACATTGTTCCGAGCATGCGCTCTACTGACGTGTACGTATTTCAACTACATTACTCAAGTTACTGTAGTTTAACCACTTTCTCTGAGTAGTTTAGTGACTTTCAATTACATTTTTATTTCTGTAATTAATAGTTTACTTTGATTACGTTTTCCGAGTATCCCACTCAAGTTACAAATTACTTTTGAATTTGTAGGCTTGCTGGTCAACAAACATTCGTGCACGAAAATGGATAAGATGTTGGAAGATCATCTGATATTTGCAAAAGGGGGAAGCATAGGGCGTAGACAAAGTTGGGGGGGGTTGAGGATTCGAAACTTTCTCCAATTTTTACAAGCCCCCACTGCAATAACTCTGCTACGAGGCGCGGAAGTGACAGAGAAGTCGCAAGTGAGGCGCAGTAAATGCAGAATTAGCGCCGAAGACTGGAATTTCTTTTGTGTTCCAAAGCTGAAGGAGACTTGACGTATTTGAAGAACGGCCCCCGCTCCTCCCTAACATGAACTCTCGCCCACTGGCAGGAGGTGCACGCACTGCAGCCTCACTCTACGGAAGTCAACAAAATGCAGCACCCGCTTTGAAGCACATCTGATGCTCTCTCTCTCTCTTTTGTGCTGTACTTGAAAGATCGCGTGCTAAAGTGAAACACAAAGATGACCTCTTTTGCATTGCCTTTCCTCCCAAAACTCAGCATATCCAGGTCTTCCGAAATTCAGAAAATCGTCTAAAACATTTCCCAACGTTTAAAAAAAGATCTGAATTGCAGTTTTTACAAGACCATGGTGTACTTATACGATGTCACAAGCAGGATTAGAAAATTGTATTTGCCCGCGCATCCTTCCTGACTCAAAATTATTTACTGAACATTTTTTTCTGTAAATTTTCATTTGCTGAAAAATAAAATTTATCTTCGTATCCTGAATTATGGAAATTAAAAATTATATTCTGCCAAACTTTATTTTTCGAGACGTCATCTCATTGAGCGTAATGAATGGCGCATATAATCGACAAAATGAGCTTAGTAGTGTATTGTGAAGAATTGGTCTGCTTAAGAGAGAACAAACTACATCTGACTTCGTTCAATATTGCTGCCACTTACCAAAAAAAATGATGTTCTCCTGATTGAAATTCTTAGAGAAACGTATACCAGATTAAAAAAAGGACAAAGCAGAAAGGGCATCATAAATATTATGTGTTATGTTATACTTTATCTAAAGTATGTTTAGATGAAGTATTCAACATTTAATCATATCAAATTCTGGTGTATTTGCAACATCGAATCATATAACTTCTATTTACTTGACTACAACTTTAATGGCCGACAACACTGTAAAGAGGTAAAAGGTCCGTCGTAAATCAATTATGTGCACTAAAAGGAAAACCAAATGCGAGAGAAGGTCGATAACATCTGCAATACATCACCAGACTATAAAAATAAAAATACAAAATAATTATCATGAAGTGAACGAGCTATTAAAACCATTTAGGAAAACATGGTTATTATATTCATGTTGAAATGTTACTTGAACTAAAAACATTTATACCTTTCTTTGTTACTATAAAATATAAATCAATTAAATAATCGCTATTTATTATGTGTATATAGTCAGAATTTTTATCGAATCATTTCCATTCATAATTTCATTGTATCAATTATTTGAGTGCCTAATACTTATGAAATCGAAACTCGACTATTTTTTGTTACCTCAACATGTCTGGTATTCTCTTGCATCGTCTGATATATGTCCAGAATACAGACCCTCTATCAGCGTCATTATGTTACAGGCTCAAGATAAGTAGTTTATATATTGAGTTCATGAACACAGCATAATTTCTTTAGCTTCTCTCTTTGCACCTTTTTTATGCACTTTCATATGTGTGGGGGGACACCAAAATCAAGACGGGTCATAGCAGCTTGGATTAGCCACAAGTATACCTTTCAGAAATTAAAGCCTTAGGCTCAAGAATTGACGTAGCAGAATCAAGATGCCAAGTATTAATGATGCATAACGCAAAGCGTCAAGCGGTTGGGTTCAAAACTTATTCGAACCGTAGTCTGTCTGAAAGTGATTAACGTATCCGAGCACGTGAGAGAAAAAAAAATGTGGCAAATTACAATAACTACTGCTGGCTACATTTCTCCATACTCCATAAACACAAACACCAACATACTCTAACTGTACACTGATGGTTGGTTCTAGAATGAGGTGAGATACTCTGGCAATTTGGGTGATAAACTTATGATCTTTTCGAGGTTTTCATACTTCAGCCCCCTCCCAGGCAGCACAGGTGTATTGAGTACACCTCTCTTGGTCACAAGTATGGCTCTTGGGCACCAAGGGTCCAGCTGAGTCTACCCTTCTTCTGCAATTACGGACCCATCCAAAGGTTGACCTCAGACCACGCCTTTGTCCAGGTTTCATCTTTTTTGTCCACGAGAATTTTAACAAACCTTCAAAGAAAGAATTTAGGAATAGTTGCACTATTATTCTTCAGAAACTGTAGTGCTTTCATAAAAGCTTCTGTTAGGGAGTGACATAACCATTTGTAGTTCCTAATCGCTTATTTTCTTTTTTTTATTCGGTTCGAATTACTTCCGTCCTTCTGCAAGGCGCTCGTTGTACATCTGGCGTTGCGGCGACATTACAGCCAGGGGATTTTCGTATTTCTTCCATATGTTTTCATAATTTGGTAATTACAGCGTTATCGATACGGCCCAAAAGAAGGAGATATTTATTAAACCCCACACAGGCGAAACCACAAGCGTATTGGTCAGGCATACCAATGAATATTTAAACGCTAACGCATTAAATGCAATAAATTCACCACACTTTGAAAATACATGTTTTTTGTGTCGCTCGATGTCCAAAGGCTTCAGGTGACCTTTCTGGATCAGGTAAACAATCCATAGAAATGAAATTTAGAAAAAGCGGCGTTTTCCTTCCCATCCACAACCGAAATACCCTTTTAGTGAAGGTTTTATCAGAGAATACCGCAGCTCACGTGGAGCAATCGCAATAAGAGTAAGGTGGTGATCCATACACCAGATCTTCTTTACGAACTGAGCCACAGAGAGAGCATCGTCAATCATATCGACAGAATCCACGCATTCACGCCCATAAATATGGTTTTTTTAAATCAGTGCCTTAATAAAACCTTTTCCAGCCAGATTAGGATCTGAGCAAGAGAAAACACATGATGCCACCCCTGATTTAACCTGTTCGGCTGTCCAGAAATATTCGGGAACCGTTCCCGAGACTTTCAAAGTAATCAGCCGGGCTTAGACTGGCCTGCAAGAGTTATGGTAGCACACCAGTCGAACTTCCACCCTCCTTTTTATCCTTCGCTGAAGTCCGGCGAGAATCACTTTCATGGATGCAGAGTTGCGAAAATCCAGACGGCGTAGCCCGGACCTTATGGTTCAATCACTACGCGTTCACTGAAATCCAGACGAGCATCGTTTCATCGGCGGCGGTTTCGTAATTACTGCGGCGTTTGCGCTTTCAAGACCTGAAATTCAACTGGTCAGAATGAACAAAGTTCTGACCAATGTCAGCAAAGCAACATTGGAGGGCATCTGCTCTGGCGACCTGCTTCGCGGTCTGGAAGACGGAATACGGTCCCAACCACCATTGAATACTAAAGCCGATTCAGGCTACCGCCAGGCGACCGTGATTTTGTTTTTGTTTTGTTTATAAAAGCACAAAACAAAAGAGGAATTGTGGTGCCGCAATCTCGGCAGGACTGAACTGAAATGGCTTTCAATATTGCTGATTACGGCTGGCACACCTGAAATCAAGGTGAAGCAGAATCATTCATCTCTGTTTGGTAATGTTTATCGTTATGCGTGTCAAGATCGACAAAGCTAAAATTAGACGCTAACATCAAGCTCCGGGGCATTCAATAATTTTCTCTAACCGGTAGTTGAGAATGTCCCTGTGTTGAACAATAAAGAGAGGGAACGATGGTAAGAAGAAAAATATATAGTAATAATATATTTCACAGTTAAAGTAAAGTTTCAACAACCTTGGTGTGAGTGGCCATTTGCAAAATAATCGCTGTTTTTTAAAAGTCCCAGTTAGGTGTGTAGCTGGTGTAATAAATCCACCTATCAAGACAGGTGACAGCTGCCTGAAGAAGCAATGCAACCTGTTTAAAAATGTAGAAGAGGTTGTTAATGGTCCCATTACGTCGTAATGCTCTTCACTATATGGCTGATGCAGGCCGCTGCCCTGAAATTAATGCGTTTTTCTAAAAAAGAGACAA
>JAZHYW010045926.1:0-46195 GCA_037355805.1 Ixodes ricinus | reverse complement strand
TGCTTGGGGTGATGGTGGGATCACAATGCACAGTGAAAATTATAATAAAAATTAAAGGAATATCCATTGGTGGATCTATGGGAAATGTGTTAGTATGCCCCTTTGGAAACTCCACACAAGTTTCTCTTTGTGAAATTATAATGCTGACCCCTTCACTTGTCTGTTTTGTCTTTCTCGCTTGGCTTTCTTTTTTGCTGCCTTCACTTTTTGCTGTCCATTTTTTGGCTTGGTTACGGGGTCAGTGTTAGCTTTTCCAAAAGGGGAACGTGTGTTGTTTTTCCAAAGGGTCATGCTAACGCCTTCTTTATGGATCCACCAACGGAGCTTCTTCTGATTTTAATTTTTTTTCGGGCTTCTTTCGCACGCAGACTCGTGTCGGCTTGCCGCCCCTTGCGCCACATTTCGGTCAGCCGAGCTAGGCACTCCTCTGCCTCGTTCGCCCGACTTGCACGCTTAGCAGCGGCATCCGCTGGTTGACGCTGCTGCAAATTCAGACTTAACTCAGCATCCGCGCGCGCACTGGCTTCCGCCCTGCGACGTCGCCTCCCACTCGCCTTTGACGCTCACTACACTCCTCCTTTCTGCACAGAACGCTTACCTTTCGACTGTATTTTTCCGTAGAAAGACACCGTCAGCTTTTTCCTGTCGTGTGGGTAATAATGGCAATGCAATAAATCTTCGCCCCAAAATAGGGTGATTAATATTAGCCACAAGAAAAACTTCTCGAAGAAACCGTGGAAACCAGGAATAATTGATCAGCAACTTTGGTCTGCATCTGGCAATGCTGGGTCTGTTGTTACATGGAATTTTTGATATGTTGTTTTATACATGTGGTTAGTTGGGTAAGGTGGTACCACGGTGAACTTCTGTATTTCCTTCGACAGTGAGAAACAAGCAAACAGTTGTATTAAGCACTAGACTCGACACCGTTGCCAAAATACCCGTTTGTTTTTCTGCATGCAAAGAATTGCACAAAGGAAAGCAGTTGCGTGATTGGCATGCATACTTTTGGCGGTAATACAGCGGCCAGGAGGAGAATGTCAATGATACCGACGGAATCTTGGGAATACAGGAGGGAAGTTAAGCTACCAGAGCCGGGCGCTTTGACGTCGTTAGTGACGTGGGACATGGAGGCGTTGAATGCTAGATGCGTAGTAGTTGCTCACGTCTGGGTTACCCAATGAAGTGTACATTGCGGAACACTATTAGCACAAACAATTAGGTATTTTTAATTTTATTTAAAAAGAGTATTGGGCATCATTCTTTACAGCTTAGGGAGCACAAGTTGAGAACCTTTCACAGCACAGTAGTTTTTATAAGAGCCCTTTGATATTAAAGGGGAAAACATAAAAACACCGGCGATCACTTATTCGTGCGAACAGCGTCGCAGAGTGTACAACAATAAACCGAATTTTTTACATACTTACATCTACAAAGTTACCAATAGACTAAATTGGTATAATGCACATGCTCCCTCGAGAAAGGCTTCACTTCCCCTTCCTCGTTTTGGGTGATCTGTCCCTACATGTTCTTTGCGTAAAAGACACAATTATTCAAAGTGCAAAACTTAAATGGCCATCACTGCTCAGGACGTCGGTAGGATTGGTAATGTGCCTGATCCGCGGTGCACACTCGGTACTGTCGCGAGCTTAGTCTATATTTTTCCTGCCTAGCGATTCATGCCACTCTTGGCTACCTCAAATGCTCACAAATAATAGTGCATTGTTGTGGCCAGAGATGTCTTAACATTACATTTTCGCACTGAAGACTGTCCAAGGCTCTTCTTAAGTCATTCTTCGACGTTCATTTCGGCAGCCTTTGATGTTACTGTTAGTGCTTCGGCATCTGCTAATACCAGTTCCTGTTTTGATAACATCCGCTTCTAAGGGTTAATTGACCACATGCCACCGATGTTCCCCTAACTCAGCATTCTATCCAACATAGTATAAGAACTACATTCAGTTGTCTGGCATGAATAAAAGGGTCATACACAGTGCATTCGTGAGATTACTCTCCGTCAGGCAAGTGAAGTTTAATTTTTCTTGAAATTACGTACACCCTCGTTCTCTCACGCCAGAAAGCACACATCGAGGCCGCGACGGCACCAGGGGCTCAGCGCGGAGGCATTTGGAGTTTGCGCGTTCGGGCCCGAGGCTAGCGCTAAGCCTTGTTTAGCTACCTATGCAGTGTCAGCAGTTTCCGTACTTGCCGTATCGGCTGCATGGCTGCACAGTCCCCACCAGCGCGTCCTTCACAGCCGTCGCCGCCATTACACTATATTACTCATTTTGACACCCACAACAATCAAAATTGTAATCTGTATATGATATGTTTACAACCCTTAAAACTTGTCAAAAATTATATATAGACTTAAAATTTATAAACTGTAGAGCAAAACGTTCCAGTTTCTGACATTTTATCTTAAAAGTACATTAAATTAACTGGATTTCATTTTTATACGTTATGTACTTTAAACGACGATATAATATCTGTTTCATGATCACTTTTATTACATTTTTATAATCCACGTAAAATTTTGCGTGGATCTAGCCATATCCTCCCCCTACTTGGCTACATCACCGCGCGAGGAGGTAGCCTCTGCTAATTGGTGTCTTGTAATCTCGCAAATTATTGTCGAATCGATCGTTTTGAATAAAATGTCTAGCTTTTTCTACTCCGTTTGGACTTAAGTTTACCCACCACACTAAGCATTTCACAACTAGTAATTTAAAAAAAAGATCGTGAAAGAAATTAGCCAGCTCCGCGTAGGCGCTGTCATGAAGGTGAACCCATCGCCCAGCTTACAGTTTTTGACCTCGACCCATCTCAACGTCTATTCGACCCCTAGGTCATGACAACACATTTAGGGTTATCGCCCCTCTCCGTGCTGCGTAAAACGGTCTCTGCACGTGGGCGACCGAAAGCTGCTGTCTTCCAGGCGACACGCCCCAGGTTGTATTTGCTTGTGAGAATAGCCGAATTTACAATATGGGTGACGGATATTTTTTGGTCTGAGGTCGATGCTCTGATCTCTCAAATTTTGGTGCCGAAACCCGGGATTTTCATTTACCGGACTGGACAGTGAGTAAGAGGGTTGAATTAGCAGAGCGTCATGTCTCGACATCGGAGAAGCAAGACAGCGAGGCCTGACGACGCGGCGATCGAGAGACTCAAACAGAAGCAGAAAATCCAACGATCGCAAGTCACCAAAGTACTTTCGGAGATCGACGCGGCTGTGGAACGCGAAGTGCTTGTTGAAGAGGAGCTCCGGATTCTTCTCGCTCGTCTGAATACCATACATGGCCAACTGGACGAAACGGACGCTGTTATCGAGCTATTGTTGACAGATGGGGATTCGGAACAGGAGTCCGCGCGGACTATTGAGTACAACGACCGTGTCGTAGCTTATTCTGCTCGCCTGAGCTTCAAGCTTACAATCGCAAGTGCAGACGGTGCCAGGATCTCCGATCGAACAAGCCAGTAACAAGTCCTCTGGGTCATCTGCAAAAGTGAAGCTCCCCAAGCTGGAGCTTTTGAGGTTCAACAGAGATAGCCTACAGTCGCAGCCCTTCTGGGAGCAATTTGAACACATGGTTCGCAATAACCGAAAGTTATCTCCGACCGACAAGTTCAACTACTTGAGAGGTACTCTCTATGAAGAAACCACTACGGCGATAGCAGGACTAGCAGCGACAGCGAGCTGCTACGAGGATGCTCGGGGTATCCTCAAAACCCGGTTCGGCGATGAAAAACGGCTGATCGACGATCACATGGTCAGGCTATTGAAGAGACAGCGGATCCGATCATCGCTCTATGTCCGAGGGCTCAGGCGACTGCACGACAACCTACAAAAACATCCGTGGGCTCAGGTCTCTGGGGGTGAGCGAAGAATCCTTCTCTACACTTTTGCACCCATTAATACTTCGGCAGTTTACTGAAGATCTTGTTCCTGCCTACCATAGAACTGCTGTACGCGACGAGGAGCACCGACGACTGAGCACCCAATTCGCTGCCCTTTTGAGTAACAACGGTGACCAAGAGCAAGGTCATCAGAAGAACTCTCAATTCCCCTGATGTTTCTGCGCGTAGAAGTAGAAAGCAGAGAGAGGACTTGCTGCACAACAAAAATTTGATGACTGCCTAAAAGACAATTTAGAAGAAAAACAGTTTACGTCTGATACATCAAAAGAACCTGCGAGGTCGTGGACAAACAGAGGGACGGCAGCAGCGCTAATAGAACGAACAGACAATCAGGAGTGTGCATTCTGCAAGTCGACAAACCATAACACCGAGGAGTGCAGTGAAGTCATGTCTCTCACTGAAAAAAGATAGATCCTTCAGTAGGCTGGACGATGCTTTAAATGTACAAAACGAAACCATCGCGCCAAGAAGTGCAGAAGCAAGATCGCTTGTTCTGCGTGCCAAGGTCGACACGCCACTGTTATGCGCGATCTCGAATTCTTCTCGAGATCAAGTGAGAAACCGGAGACACCACGGAAGAGTAAAGTCTCCACCAGTCCCGTGACACTTCAAGCCGCTGTCACTGATGAAGCAAAGACGGCGGTGCTGCTGCAAACAGCTACCGTTTGGAGCTCAGAAGCCAAGTCAGCAACGGCACAAGAAAAGGCGGCACTCACAGAAGCTCACGACGACGTGGGTCGGCGCAAGAAAACTCTCTCGACTTCAAAGAAGAAGACGGAAGTGAAGTTCAAGATGTTGCTCGAGCAAAACAGTGATCTCAAAAAAAGAGCTGTCGGTTTTGCAAACGCAGCTGAAAGAAAAGTGTCAGCTGCTAGAGAGTGTTCAGCCTGCTCTTGATTCCAAGTGCTCTCAAATAGAAGAAACCACGCGAGAACTTGCATCAAGGAAAGCAGCCTCTGAGGTTCAGATTGCTGGGCTGATAGAGCAGCTACAGGACAAAGAACAGTATCTCGACGTTGAGAGAGCAGTTGAGCACGGCTGATCAAAAAGCCAATGCAGAGATTACTTCTCTTCAACAGAGCTTGGGGAAAGTGCAGAGACATCTTCGAGGTTGGAGACAGAGTTAATGGACCTTAGAAGCAGCTTGGAAACAATGAAGACCGGGAAAGACTCTGTTGACAAGAAACTCAAGGAAGTCCAGGATGGACGGCATAAGGCTCAAGATCAGCGCAAACACTTAGAACTCTCGTTGAGTACCGTAACCGCAGACCTCGAGAGTTCCCAGGCTGCAATGGCCAAACTGGAAGGTGCATGCACTTCCATGAAAGTGCGGCTGGGTGTAGCAGAAGCAGAAGAAGCCCAACTGCCGGAGCGGCTGACCAACTCGCTTTAGTGCTCAGAGGACGTCAAGCAAGAGAAGGAGGCGCTGGAAGCAAGGAGCGACATGCTGTCAAAGACCGTCAAAGGGCTTGAGTGCAAGTTGTGCGAAGCACTACCCACGGGCCAGCAAAAAGAAAAAGAAATGCTTGACGAGCTCAGCAGACTACAAGCTGAAAGTAAACGCTCGCGAGGAGCTAGAAAGGACAAACCAGGAGAAACGAGAGCTATCACTCAAACTGACTGAAATAAAAGACATGCTTAGAAGCGAAGAGCTCACGGATCACTTTAGCAACAGCAGAATTCACTTGAAGTTTATTGCGGAACGTGCTCAATGGTGGGGCGGGTTCTATGAGGGTCTCGTGCGGTCAGTCAAGACATCACTGAGAAAGGCTATCGGCCGAAGACTCCTGAGCGAGGAAGAACTTGTAACCCTGCTTAGCGAGATAGAGGCTGTAATTAATTCGAGACCACTGACTTTCACTTACAACGAAAGCCAAGAGCCTCAGCCTTTGTCCCCGTCATGCTTTCTTATGGGCAAGCGACTAACGTCGTTACCTAACCCGACAGTTCCGGACCTAAAAGACGTTGAACCTGAGACGCTACGGAAGCTCTGGAAGCCCAGACAAGAAGTCATGAAGAGTCTTTGGCAACATTGGTTGAGGGTGCAATTGACGGGACTTGGGTCACTGCATGCTACGAAGAAGTCACGTCACCAAATGAGGGTTGGAGACTTGGTGCTTTTACATGAAAGTATGCAGCCACGCCAGTTGTGGAAGACAGGAATTGTCCAACAGGTATTCCCGGGACGAGACAAGTTACGTTCTTGCGAAGTAAGGCTTCCCAACGGAACTAAAATAAAGCGCCCTGTACAGCTTTTGTACTGCCTTTAAATCCTCAGAGTGTGAAAAAACGGACTTGGTGCGTTTTCCGGGGTGGGTGTTGGAACTATTCAGAGCGCGCGAGGACACCGGGAAAAGGGATCAAGCACGCGACCAAAGCATTGGAGCTGCGACGACCACGGCCGCTTGATCACGAGCTGGGCACCACGAGGATAAAAGAAAGAAGATGAGATGGCGCCTGAACCACGTTGACAATTCTATACCCAATGCCGGAGAATTAAATCAGTTCGTTTTTATCTAATCAGAGTATCGACCTCAGACCAAAAAAGATCTGTCAATGGGTCTCAAACTTTAGTGAATCCGCAAGACCGTTTCCTATGCATGCGGGATCTATGGATGATGAAGATGCATTCGCCTTTCGCAAAAGATTCCAGGGGTAAAAGGGCCGCGCCAACCGCGACTGCATGGGAATGTTGAAGTTCCCTTTGCTGAATTACTCTGTCTCATCGCTGTCAACGGCTGAGTAGAGCGTGAAATCTTAATTCGCTTGGAGTGTTACGGTGCTCTCTCCTCTTGACTGCCAGGCTTAAAAATACTATTTAAATAAGGTGATGGATAAGATAAGGTCGTGCAGCAAAACTGTTAGGAGATAACTATTTGCTGGTTTATGGGCCAGACTAGAGGTGGCCAAAGTACTCATTTATTGTAGTTCAATTACTTTACTAATTACTTTTCTAAAAACGACTCGAAATGTAATTAAATTACAATACAAATTACCACTACAAGAAACTAATAAAATACAATTACAAATTGCAGTATAAAAGTAATTAAATTACTTTCAGATTACTCTTTCACATATCTTAAAGGAGGAGCTAAACAAAAAGAACGAACACATTCTGCTATGCATTTGCAAAGTAACAACTGTCAACCCCACACCAAGCCAATGGGCAAAACCGAAAACGGATAAGACGAAACAACATTTATTTATTTGGTATTTTATTTTGGGTTGGCAGGGACAAAAGGTGTATTAAAACACCTGAACCTAGGTCCCGTACCCCATACAGGTTTCAGAGTGTCGCAACTTTACAAGAAACGCACAGTATATATACAAATGAAACACAACAAAAAGAACAAACATAAAAAGAAATATGTACATTTCTAACACAATAAAATGACAAGCAGCATTTCTACACAACATGCCCTCCACAACCTCCAGGATCACACAGCAAAATGCCAGGTTACACTAGCTTTCGTCGCCTCTAGCCTTTTCTAAGAAAAATTGATCTGACATGTTCAGGGTATCTACCGAGTTCACGCTTATCCAAATATTTCCGACGAAAGATGATGGAACTTTTACACTGATTTATACTATATTACAATGCGTTTTGTATACGTCTTACTCTAGAGGCTCTGGGATTCATTTTCCAATATACTTCTGTCCTTAAAAAGTGGCTACTAGAAAGACAAAAAAGGAGTGTGAACCTTCGGAATTTTATTTCTTGCGTCGAAATTACGATCTACTTACGCATGCTCTGGTCTGCTTAAAATACACCCTGGAACACGAAATAAATAAGGATATCCGCGGTATTTCTTGCTGGATTTGGCTCGGGGCCCGAAAGGAGGTCGTTCTGTCGTCAGGAACATCTGAATGGCTCGGTGTGTGGCTCCTTCTTATATGTAGCAGCTTCCTTTTGGTTTTCTGTTTGTAGGTTGGCATTAGCGTGCGTGAGTTACTCTGCAGGGGAACCGGCAGACTCGGACAGATCTCGAAGGAATCCTTTCGGCCAAATGAAACTTGGAGCTCGCTTGAATTGATCGCCGCACAGTCCGTGGTTCAATGCGACAGAGTCCAGCCTTTTCCTTCCAATGATTCGGCGCCCTCGGAACTGTTCGACTTCGATGCTATCCTTACCGGGGGAAATATGCTTTTTTTACAAAGCACTCTTGTAATTAATCTCTGAAAGCACACTCTACATGGACATTATTATCGTTGCCCGTTTTCTGCAGATGGACATTGCTTGACCTTGCAGTATGAATCGAAGGACGTTTGTGTGTTCTACGAACATTTTTGCTTTTGAAACGTGTACCGTGAATTTGACAATTGTAAGGGGATCTAGAAACATCACTTCAACTGTCCTATACGTATTCATGCGAACATTTCGAATCACCCTCGTTGAAATGTAGAGCGAGATCTTGCGCTAGTGAATGCTTTGTCAATACGGAACCAAACTTTTGAAAGCACGTAAAGGACGTTGAAATATAGATATCTTAAGGCTCGTAGAAGCAGTAATTTGAAAGATGAAACTTACAGCATATCCAGAGCGCCTCCAAGTCTACGTATTTTAAAACCGTATGGACGTCTTTCTTTCTATTCATGGTGAAATGATTTACTTTTCAGAATTACTTTTTGTGTATAGAATCGGTGAGAGCGGTTAATTGGTTTTCCACGCGCATATGAGCGACGAGTTCTGCCTTTGCGCAATAACTCATATAAAGCATAAAGCACCCGGGATAATTACCCCACTATACAACATTCTGACAAACTTAAATAAATGTCCAACCTTCGTGTTACGTGTAGAAGGAAAAACAATAAAAAAAGAAAGGAGCTGACGGCTTGCTGAAAAGTATAATGTTATGAAACACAGTTGAATCGAGAGTTTCTTAAGTGTTGAACGCGAGCTGAATGGCACGTAAATAACAACCGCCGCAATAAAATTATGCACCCGCCTGCTCTGTTTTCTGAAATGCGGCCTGACATAAAATTTTCGGCTACATGCGAGTGCCGAAGTCCTGATCGTTTTGATTTCATTCCCCTCCCTATTGCAAAAGCACTGAGACCCACCCACATACTAGGGTGCTTGGGACTTAGCGTTCTGTAACAAAAAATCCATTGATCCGGTATGCTTTCTTTGTTAGAAAAAAAAAGTCTGTGAGCATGTATTCTAGTGTTACTTTTCGACAGCTTAGAAGGAACGACCGCTAATAAACTTAGATGACGCTTCAAAGGAGACCCCCCCCTCCCCCGCTGAACTTATAATTGTGTATCCTGCATGATGAAAAAGAAAAGTAGGCACATAACAAATTCACTTATTGCCAACATGCATGAACTAATAGAAAGGTGCAGGTTGTATAGAAGTACAAAGTTTCAGCAAGGCAATTGAAGATATTAGAAACAAGTCAGCTTGATTGTAAAAAAACAATATAAATATAAAATGGAGGTTATAAGGTTTGTTAATTTATTCACCTTCTTTGTTTATTAAATAATGTTAGGCTTTTCTTCGGCTAAACCAGGACGAAAATTGTGTTTGCGCTTGTTTTCATTTTTATGTGAGTTTTTCCGCCAACTGGTGAACGTCAAGAGACGTTGTTAGAATTATCCACCTCTAAAGAGAAAACATCAAAAAGCGATTTCGAAAATGTTTTTATACTAGATGTTTAGCATAAGAGCCGCGTTACCGCTCGCCACTAAAAGAATTAGTCAACTAATATTTCAGCAGAGGATCGTCAGCTTAAAAGAGGCACCATTCACAACTACAAGAACGCATATATCTTCAAATTAAAGAAATAAATAAAAATAAACATTGCTTTGACAGGACTTGAGAAAGACGAAATATAGTGGCTCTCTCCAAATGCTTGATTTTATATGCAATGATACCGTTCGGAAAGACCGTCAGAAATCTGTGATTTCCGATAGAAAAATTATAATAATCTATCAAATTTTTACTGGCCCATCAGACATTTATAATGGTCTATCAAACCTACTTAATGGACAATCACACATCATTAAGGCCCTTCAGGCTTTCATGATGGCCCAACAGAGATCTCTGATAGTTCGACAGGCTGATTTGACGGTGTCAGCAGGACCATGAAAGATTTATTGATGGAAGATGTCATACCATTCAAAGAGCTCTGCAATAATATTCAATTGGAATGCGTTTCACTTTCACGAGTTTACTGGCACTAGTGGGACCCAAGTTCACTCGCATGCGACAACACTGGCGAGGTCACTTTTTGTAGCGGTGTAATTTGAAGATTAAAAGTGAGCATTTTCTTTCAATCTCGCCTTCGCAAAACTTGATGAAGTAGCGAGGGGTTGCAGTGTCGGCAACGAGCCCAGTGACGATATTTGAAAACGGCTCATAGATTGAACCCAATCATTTCGTGAGCATTCGATTTGGGCTCGTGATAATCAATAGCTCGACGAGCATTCGGGTTGCGGCTTGTGTCCAATTGTGGCAGGGACGACAATAGCCGAACTCTAACAGTGTCTGCATTCCAGCGCGTGTCCCACGTCTTGCCAACCTCGGCGCGTGGCTATGATCAACATGGCGGTATATAACTGGCTCCGGATCGCACGGCCGCTTGTTTTGGCTGCGACTTAAGGGAGTGAATGCTGCTCGTTTTCTTTGATTGT
Organism: Ixodes ricinus; assembly: GCA_037355805.1. Lineage (NCBI taxonomy): Eukaryota > Metazoa > Arthropoda > Arachnida > Ixodida > Ixodidae > Ixodes > Ixodes ricinus. The sequence goes on along the minus strand of JAZHYW010045926.1, from coordinate 35,641 downwards.
TTTCTGCGATGTTTGTTGCGTGGGGAGAAAAACGAACGCGTGTTCGATTGTTCATAAACGTCGACGATTCATTCTAAGCGGTATTTGCGTGAAGTAGAAACATTTTTCAACACCCCTTTAAAGACTTCTGATTGTGATCGGTACATCGCGGAAACGGGCTTGTTGGTTACGCGCAGGCCGTCGAAACGTTTTTGGTGGCGGGTGGTGGACCATTAGAAAGATCTTGATGTTAACCGGTTGAGACCACCCGGATATCCCAGTGGACCATGAGTATCTCAAAAAGGCTGATGGTGCTTCTGATGACATCCTTCGGTGGTAAGAAGAATCAGACTATCATCGGGACGTTCGAGCAGCGGACAAAGGGGTCTCTCTGCGACTGCCTGAATCTTGCCTCGTCGCGAGGATCTCGCAACGTCGCGAAAGCGTGCAGTTTCATCCGGTGTGAAAAGACGATACCGGTGTGGCTCGATTGCAGTGTTCAATCCGCTAGTAGTTCGCCTCAAAGGTTGTCCTAGAATGCTCTGAGGGTGACCAAGGCCCATTCTTAGAGAGCCTGATATGTGTTTGAAACCGTAGTTTTGTTCTAAATTGTGTTTTGGCTCATAGGTGATAGTCTCTTTGTTAATCATTTTTTGTATGCCAAGTAGATCGCATGTTTACGACTCCAAGTGTCAAAGGTGACAAGGAACGCACTTTGCTTGATCGGAATTTTTTCGTTAGTGGAACATGCGGTGTAAACTAAATGTGTACCACCCCCCCCCCCTAAAAAAAACAAAATCGGTTACCGGGGCGTTAATGCGGTCGAGGCTTACCGCATTCTCTTCATGACGAGGCTTATATATTGCAGGCAATCGCACCGTCGCGGCCATGCCCCTGCATGAGCGATGGGAAACAGAGTGTAGATAACCACGCAACAGGCACCGCTTAAATTTCGTGTTGTGCGGTCCCGGATTTAGCGAATGAATATTTTCTCTTTCGTTTATTTGCGGTTTAATGATGCAACCTTCATTCATTTGTAAACAGGAATGATACTATGGCATCACTAAGATGCACTGTCTGTTTTTTTGGTTTCCACAAATATTTCGGAAAACTTTGTAACGGTTTTGGATGTTCTGCTTTTTTATAATGATGGGCACGAAATAAAGTTTATATTCCCTGTAATTAAATCTTTGTCGTCTGCCAGTTCAGATGTTGTTAGAAATGCATACCGGCCATTAGTACAACAGATCATCAAACCATACGTCGAGACCACTAAACCACGATTACCAGTGTCCCAAAATTTGACAAACTATCAACCGAATGAAATATATATAAAAAAATCAGATGATCCCTTTTGATAGGTACGGTGCATCCAACATATCAAAATGTAACGTAAAACATGTACAGACGGAGAAAGGAGACGATGTAGGAAATGTTTTGTTGAAAATACCCGCTCATGCCGCACATCAAGTTTCTCGCAAAATAATTTTGTGTAGAAGATTCGACAGAAGGCGGGATACGACTTCATACACATTGCTTTAAATATTTTCTAAACTGAGTGTGGAATGGGTAAATTTTGGAAGTTCGAAGATGAGACACATCCTGCTGCTAAACGCTTTTAGCAACTAATTATTGTTCGGCAAATTATTATGGGAGAAACCAAATCAAGCTAATTTTCGTTCATGTGAACACAAACAGAAACACAGACAAACACCCACACGGAGAAAGGAGGAAGACAGTTGCTGCCAACGGGGTTGAAGATGAGCTCTGCAGCATTGCCGAACTCAACACCAGTCAACTCCTCACGAGGTCGTGTACAGGAAATCGGTTCTTGCAGTAGCGTGGCGTCTATCCGCCATATGTCGCTGCTGGGGGAAGGGGGGGGGGGTTGACTAGTACAGACCTCGCCTTCTGAGCTCTTGTCTGCTGGGTTGTGCAACGCCTTCTGATCATGCGCTGTTGCTTTGCTGTGCGGTATATCAGACGCTGCGCATGCGTCCACAGTTCAGTGACTCAGCATTTTTCGCTCGGGTGATAAAAGATGCAAGCGTGTATACTTTGTTTCACATTAAGTCCAACCGCAACCAACGCTACGACTCAATAAAGCCGGTCATGAAGCGCAAAAATTGCATCGTCACGCCGCATGTCGTCATTGTGCCATGGCTACAACCAGCTGAACCAATCACGCACAAAAAAAAGCGTAAAGATCACGCCGCATTCGCTGTTCTGATTAGTTTGTCTGGTGATAGCAATCGCATGAAAACGAAGAGTATCGATACCATACCCTGCATGAGTCCTCGCTTCTAGTCGTTGAGAAGCGCTCTGTCTAGCGGAGCCCTGCAATGTAGGGCCGTCTGCTGCTGCGGATGGTTACTCCAAGCTCGGGGGAAGACGAGGAGGTGTCTTAACGGCGCCGTCTCGCCGTCTCGCCGCGAAGCAAGTCTGTTGAAGACTCGTTCCTATATCTGACAAACGCATGACGGGAGCTGGAGGAACCGTCCTTATTCGCGGGCACATTTTGAAGGATGCGGGTTGCCCGGCCGCACCTGCGCAATGAGCTACAACTCTACAGTGCTCCACCGAGAGACGCGCGAAGCCGGAGTGGAATCTCGACTGTCTTTCTGGCTTTGTGTCGACACCTCCCTCTTCTTTGACCTGACCACCGATAATGAAGGAAATTATAGCGTCGAAAGGCGGGAAAAAACATACAGCATATTATCACGATACATTACAATGACTTGTGGACTGCAGGCAAAAATATACGACGTGTGATAACGAAATGTAAAATAAATTTAACGAAGGTTGGGCTCGCTTGCGGCACATGGTGTGCGATGTTTGTTTGCACCACTGCTCAGTTGTCTTCAAATTCGTCTGCGTGGAAATATATCAGCTTTTTATGTTTTAAAAATATCGTAATTTATGTGATATTTAGGTGGTAATTTTTTTAAGTATGTGTTCTAGTTTCATGCGTGAAGACATTCCAGCTCAGACAAAATAATAAGGTTGTCTATGTATATGCAGCCGAATGTTATTCAGCCTCATTGGGTGTCTCGTGTGGCAGATGTAGGTAAGAAATGTAGCCAGTGCAGTACAACGTCTAGCCTGGTGTCATCTAACGTGCATCTCGCAAAGGAAATAGGACCGCACGCCGCTACAAGCAAAAATAACGGCAGCCTTTGAGAGCTGCATACTAAATACATCACCATTACCACAACACTAAGTATCAACAGTAGATAGTAGAAACAAAACGACGCTTGTACGCAAATTATATTTTTATTTCAATGCTAGGTATATCATAGATAACATGTAAAGCTGAACAAAAAAACTTTTTTTACCAAGCAATGCAGTTTTAGATGACACAGTAAGCCTGGCATGAGCATGTTTGCCACGTTCGCATGACGATGGTTGTGCTTGAATGAAAAGAAACATAAAGAGAAATAGCCAGTTTCACGAGAAAGGCGAACGAGCGGGAAGGAAAAGGATTCAAAGCCTGCTGATGGCCCGCGACGCACGGTGGCGGGCAGAGCTCGAGCAGATAAACCAGCCGCAAAGCATCGACATGACTGTCCGTTCATCACCTGTGATCGCATCACACCGTCATCACGTTCAGCGCCCGCGTCCCGAAGAGCGCTGAGGCGACAAAAGTAATTGTACTAAAGGGAAAAACCAGAGCGGGAGTGATATTTAATTATCTTTTTCCATTTTTCGCGTTCTTATTTGATTAGGTATAAGGTTTAAAAGCGCAAACAGACAGGGACAATGAAAATAACACAAACGACGGGGACAAGGCGCCTTGTCCCTGTCGTTTGTGTTATTGTTCTCATTTCACTGCTGTTTAGCTTCGCATGCCCTACACCATGGACCAACTTAGCCCAAACCAAAGTTTTAATGAGTCTTATTTGATTATCTTTTTTTATTCATCCGTTTGATGAACTTAATTTGTCTTACTACTTGCTTTGTATGTAATTGACCTTTTTCAGAGATCGCTAGGCGCATGCGCCGACTCTGGGAGAGGGGAGGAAAGGGAAAGGCGCCATTTTTGGTGGCTCTCTCGTCCGCTCGGTTGCTCGGACAGTGCTTGGTTAGGCTCGACTCCTCCGCTTTTCTCGCGGCTAGGCTTCATAGTCGTCATGCCTCACCACCATGCAGCTATAGGTTGCACAAATAACAGCAAAAATGGTTAAAATGCAAGATTTTATAGAGTTTCAGCAGCCTTTTGCGGGTGGTGCATAAAAGCACCCGATGTCCAAACACCCCGCCCTTTTTGCCCTGCTTTCAAACGCCTATGATGCGAATCCCCCGTGTTGGGTGGCTGGGTCATCAGTGTGATGGCGGGACGTTCTGCTTTTAACTAAAACACAGTAAATCTGAACACGATAGTAAACCTGAAACTGGTTAGGAAAACGAAAACGTAAAAGGGGCAGAAAAAAGAACAGGCAACGTCTCTTGAGACGCTGCTTTCGTCCTTCGCGTTTTCTTTTCCTACCCCAGTCTCAGGTGTAATAACTGAAAACAAGTGTGTTGATGAATAGATACGAATACATGAAGATATAAAACATCAAGGAAGCACTTCTTGAAAGAAGTCCTGTTTCCGCCATGTCCTACATGTTCTCTCCTTCCATGTATTCGTATATCAAGTTACAATCATGTTCAACTTACACCAGTTCGGCTGCAGTCTGACTATATTTCCGTTAACACTGAATGTGCACACGCGGTTAGTGTGACGTAATCATGCCATAGCCGGTTCTCAAGTAAAGAATAACAAGATAAAGCTTTCCGTTTTCAAGCTTGCGCTATACACATTCGCGTCTTGCCATATGTTAAGAATGAAGAGAAAAACACGTCACTGGCAAAGCATTTAAAGCGTGCGAAACGAATTTAATCCTCACGGAGACAGAACCACGATTGAATGCCTTGGCAACCAACCGTAAACTCCCTGTTTCCTGGGCCAACTTTGTCGAAGGTTCGTAAACGTGCCGAATTCGAAGAGAGATTGTTTCTAACATACCGATCCTTACTTTTTGACGGTGCAGGCAAGCCTTTGCGATATCAAGACCAGGGTGTCGAACCGGAACCGAACCGAACCGAAAACCGGAACCGAACCGTTATTTTTAGCCGAACCGGAACTGAACCGAACCGAAATCGTCGCCGCCATCTTGGAACTGAACCGGAACCGAACCGAAAAAATATATAACGGTAACCGGTTCAAAACGGTTCAAGGCATTTTTTTATTTTTTGTTTGTATCACAAAGTGAATATATGGGAATACAAAATTGGCAGCTGTATTTCTATGTATTGATCAAATCGTCATATACAGAATTGCAACGTATGATAAATTGTAGGTTTTCGTGGCGCTTTTGTATTGGCACTATGATTAACCATGTGTCACGTTGTCACGTGACGTCATGGTGTCAAAACATGCTGTCAAGTAATATCACGTGACTCACTGAGTCAAGTCGATTTAATTTAAGGAAGTCACTAGGTGTATTAACCTTGTTGACAGCGTGACGTAACATGACATCACAATTTCGCACCGAGAGTCACGTGATACCGTGACGTAAGCGATTTTCTTAACCCCGAGTCGAGTGCCCGAGTTCATGACAGTCGGCATCGCCAAACATTCGAGTAACGGCTCATGTTCAATGAAATATGTTAATAGCCCAAGTCGAACAATATCTGAAGCTCAGCCCAAGCTTTTGCTTTCCAAACTCTAGCGCATGACTATGATGAACACTGACGGTATATAATTAGCGTCAGATCACGTGGCCGTTAGTTCAAATTGCGAGTTGAGGTGGGGATTGACCGCTGTTTCTTTTCTTTATTTTTTCTGCATCTACTATTGCGCGGAGGGGAAAACTAACAGACGTTTTCGCAAGCTATCAGCGTCAGGGGTTACTACTTAGCAGTATTTACTGAAAGTACAAAAAATGTTGCACGACCAATTTTACATCATTGATACACCCAAACATTTTTCGTCGTTGCTGAATTGCCTCAGAAAGATGTACCCGAGGATAGAAGTACTGAAATGACTAAATGCGACTTATTAATATGACGTTACATAGAACTACATGTGTGTACGAGAGAGATACTTGAAGGAAAAAAAAAAGGTCTTAGTGGCCTCAGAGGGACAGCCGAACGTTGGCAGTCGCTCTAAATCTCGCACGAACGTCGTTCTCAAGCTATTCCCCAAGTTTCGACCACCTCTGTATTTTGTTTAAAGGAACAAAAACGATTTTATGCATTCACTAAATACTACTCACAATCACTCCCTAAAGTTAATAACTGAATAAACGTGTCTTAGCTCTTCTTTCGGGGCAATGGCAGTCGCCAAACAAATTAGAGAAATCTGAGCATTGTTCATGCCCTCAACTCGGAGCCAGAAGCGGCCTGGTGCCTATCCTATGCCTCCAACGTTAATCATACCCCCGCGTTGAGACTGGAAAGAAATAAAACGCGTGCTGAGCTCCAGGCATCGTTAGAGTTCGGCTCTTCTCATCAACGCAGTGGTTGGACACGAGCCGCTACCCAAGTGTCCGCCGAGGCATTGATTGTTACGAGCCGAAGTCTCAAGTGCTCACGCACTTCTCGTGTCCAATCCATGAGCCGCGCTCGACTGTTGTCAGGCGGGTGGTTTTGATCCCACAATTACGTCATCAATTTTTGCGAAGGCGAGACTAAACGAAATAGTCTCATTTTATCCTCGCAATTTCACCGCGGCAAAGAAGCTTCTGAATCAGTGGCGGTCTGTGCGAGTGTACTTGGGCCAGACTAGGACCAGCACGCCTCTGAAAAGTCATGAACATTCCAACCCCATATCGTTTTATTACCCCTTTAAACTTCACGGGGTGCAAAATAAAAGCAATGGAGGGTTGTTGTTAACAAGCGACAAATATAATTGTCAAATTAACTCACCCAAACAGAGAAGGCAATTCCACAGGACTACAAAATATTCTCTGGAGGAGCAACAAAAAAAAGAAAGAAAAGGAAGTCTGTGCGTGTGTGTGTGTGTGGGGGGGGGGGTTAGTTTTAAAAAATACTGTGTTGTAAAGGTTCCTCGTCCCCGCATCTTCGGAGCAGACCAAAAACCGTGGCCCAGGAAACTACTTTGTTTGCAAAAACACTCTCGCCAAAAAGCGCGTTTTTGTCCTGCCAGACTCTCGCCCCGTTCCCCGCGACGATGCACTAAGAATAATAAAACGTGCCTTTCAAATACTTGGCTTTCACTGAGCTTGAACCTCCTGCAGCGTGCATTTTGCACCATTGAATTTGGTTTTCTCAGCAAGAGGAAATCACAATGACCACCAGAATGTAGTGTGATGACGTCACGTGCATACCATGTTAAATAGTTCAGCTTTCTGGTGAAATGCGATGTTCGCAACACTAGCAAGAGATGTCCTAATTGTAAAGTTGTGCACTATTTATAGCAGTCTCGGGATGATATACGGCAGCCTAGAGATATGTGTTAGAGCTCACGACTGTTGAAGCATAGTGTAGTAAAGTGAGGGCCCAAAACAAGTGCAAGTAAAAGCAAATATAACTTTAGCCTCCCGAGGCAGTATTTCGCGAAGTTTCGAGCTCATGCAAGCTGATAAAATGTGATTTACATTAGGATTTCAAAAATCTTTGTCCTTCGGGCTATTTAAGCATAATTAGGAATTTGATTGCATGCATCTTTATACATCTCTTTTTGCAGTAAGGCGTTCTATAAGGAATTATTTTGAAAAATGCCATTAATTATCTCTCTTTTTGCACATTTCGTGTATTTGCCTTTCGATCTGTCATGTGAGCACAGAGTCCTTTTTGGCGTATTCTGCAACCCGATGTTTCACACTGCCAATCAGCGAACAAAAAACACATTTACGCAGACTCAACAGCTCGCGTAGTTTCGAGTATCGTCCTTCCGTGGTGGCCTCAAGCGGTTATGTGAACTTTATAAAGTAAAATTTATTGATCATTATAAAAATATATATATATTTAATTAGTAACTAGAGGTTTGCCAACATGAATAAAGGGCCGACCATCCTAAAGCAATGCCTCCTCCCCCCCCCCCCCAAATTATCTGAAAGGTGCTCTGCAAATCTTTTCCGGCGTTTTTATCCTCGACAGGCAGGTTGTAAGTGATTTGGGACAGCCTTAAGCCCGGTTCACACAGTTGCGTTTGACTGCGTTTGACTGCGTTGCGGCAGCGAGACACCAGGACATCCCTGCTGCTTATATCGCGTGCCAAGAAGATTCCTTGAATTGGATTCCACGCTTCATACGAAGCACAGATGTGCCGGTGACTCGCTTTCGGTTCTCGCCGCAACGCAGTCAAACGCACTCAAACGCAAGTGTCTGAACCGGCCTTTACACGCATTTCCGATTTTGATCCACGCGATAGCGATAACTGGCCTCTTTTGCATCCCATTTTCATTCGCCGTGGAAACCTACCTCGCGTGGACTAGTCAGGAGTGTGTCTGCCTCGCAACCGAAGGGTCGTGGGTTCGAATCCTGTCTAAAATTCTTAAATATTTTTCTTTAAGGCAAAGTAATTACATTTCATGTTTTAATCACTTTCATTCCACGCGTGATGTCCCGTTTCACATGAGCATGGTGGGTTGTTTGAAATTCCTGCGCGAGGGCATGTGGCCGAGACGTTATGACCCTATCGACCAATCAGGATTTTTCAGTCACGCCGCCGACATCGGCTTTTCTGCGACATGAGCTCCTTAAAGGGCCTGACACATTCAGCGCATGCTTAGCGCTATCCGCGCTAAGCGATGCGGGATCACTGCCGTAACATTCTTGACCGGTACGATGACTAATAGCTTCCACGTGCAGTTATGCGCACCATAGAACTTGTCACTCCCCAGTGACAATCAGGTTCCGTCAGGGCACTCGCATTGGCCACGAACGCGAATCCGAATATTCGCGCGACGGATTTACTTTAGACGAGCGCATACGTCCGAGTGACGTGGTTCTCGTGACTACCAATGCGTGAGCTGGGCTCGGCTGACGTCAGGTTGGCACCGCTGACGATCGCTTTGGGAACCGCGGATGTCATCATAGTGAAACGGTGGTAGAGCTTTCTGAAAGTAAGAAGTGTACAAAATAGTCCGCTATATTTTCAAATGTTCGTGCCGAAAAGCTGGCTGTTGGACTTTCTACCCATCTTTCTTGTGGCCAACTAAACGATATCGCGATAAGTAAAGTCCCAAGTTTAAAATCACTATATCCAAGCCCAAAATTCGTTTCATGGCCGCGCTTTAAAGGCCTGTTCACACATGCGGCGGACCGCTACAAGCATAGCGCTGACCTCGCGCTAAGCGCGTGCAGACGGGAGCGTTCACCAGCTTTGTATCGCACCGTCAAAACTGTTGCTCATGGCAGATTATAAATAGCAGACGACACGTGAGTAGCGCTACATCAGCGCTTCGCTGCATGTGAGAACCGGCCTTAACGCTGTCGCGTTAAGGAGCTCATGTAGCTGTCACGTTAAGGAGCTCATGTCGATGATTTTAACGCTGTCGCGTTAAAATCATCGAGTAGCAAGGGTGGCGCTCATTTGCAAATTAAATCGACCAACATCTTGTCGAGAACAAACCTCAACAGCCAGGCTATGCCAGCTTGTCCTGTATGAGAAAATGTTCGCTTGGGCAAGCGCTATTTTGGGTCAGATTCAATCTGAGTGCGAAGGTGCGTGTAGATTAGAGTGAAAAATTTCGATTACTCTTTTCTGCACGATTAGTCGCATGCATCGCGGCGCTGAGTGTAAACAATGTTTGGTTAGGAAAACAAGCATTGTGATTGCCGCTCGGTGTTTCTATAAAAAATAGACTGAAAGGGATTGTCCTAAAACTTTCGTGACATTTTGAAAATTTCATTGCTATTAGCTCAGTTGTGTCGTCCATATATATATATTGTGAAACGTATTTCATGAACCATATTTCACGATATATATGGCCACGAGGTGCCCATTTCATGATTTTGTGTGCTGTAATTAATTCCTTACTTAGTTCAAGGACACAATCACGATTTAACTTTTTATACTGCGACGCAAAGCAAAGTTGTACCAATCACGGGTATTTTATGCGACCTACCACACTTCGCGACAACATTTTATACCGTGTAAATAGATCAGCTCAGGACAGGCAAGGGACAGTATAGTTCTAAATTTCAAGCTGATCTATTAACAGGTATGTACCAACAAGCTCAACTCTTTCCTGTTGTACTTAAACATTTTGATTCAGGCAAAATATGTATGACCTGTAAACAAAGGAATGTTGAGTCGTATGAACACGATGTTATGTACGTTAATGTAGATTTTCTTTTACTGTTGCGTCAAAATTAAATACCTGAATTTCATATTTCGGGTACCTGAAAATAAAAATTTATTGCACGGACGATAGAAGAAACTATAAAATTAATCGCTTCAAGGCGTAAATAGTATCTATTGCCAGAACAACGCGGAAAATATATTCTCAATTTAGCGGTTCAAACCGGTTCGAACCGGTTCGAACCGGTTTGAACCGTTATTTTTTGCTCCCCGGAACTGAACCGGAACCGAACCGAAAGCCGTGAACCCGAACCCGAACCGAACCGATAAAAATTTCGGTTCGACACTCTGATCAAGACCGCCCGGATTTCACACTGTCCGAGTTTGTTTACACATTCCCGAATACGGCGATACCCCGTGCGCTCGCGCGGTACACAGGACGGCGAAGTGACGGACGCAATAAGCTTGAATAACCAATTAAGCGATCAACGAGGCAAAATCAGCTGTTTGTAGTGGCCGGGCCTCATAAATGGAGCTCACAAGCTCCGCACAAGGTGGATGGTTGGGTCGGTATCCAAACTGGTCACCATTACTTTCCTTACATAACACTCTGCGACTCTGCCTTGAAAGCCGACTCCCTCTTTAGTTGCTTGCAAGACGCGACACCGAATTGACGATTAAGTGACTCCGAGTCGATGTTAGGAACCGATGCGGCGTCGGCGGTTTGTCCATCAGTGAAGGTATAAAAACGAACGAGATCCTCTGTATTGTAAACAGTGGCTTTTGTTCACTCCTTCAGGAGGCCTAATCTAGACACTTGACGAAAAATTCGGCGAGAAAATCGGCAGCTACGGTTGGCCGATGTCGCACTTGACTTTGGCACCTGCCAATCACAGCCGCCGTATTTTCGCCGACTTTTCTCCAAGTGTTCAGATCAGGGCCCCAGGTCGTCCTCAGCCATTTCGAAGAAAATATGCACGCGAAACGAGGGCAGAAATACACGTTCAGAATTGTGAAAGACGGAACAACGCCACCAGAGAACACACGTAAACACATGGACCGGCAGACCCGCCAGGCCGGGCGCGGACGACGGAGAGACGGTCCCGGAGCCACCAAAAGTGTTTCGAGCGATTTCCGCGAGGGCGCGCCACGATCGTGGCCAAACTATGAAAAAGGTCAATTCTGTTGTTTTCCTTTTCTGAATGCATTGTTTCTTTTTTGGTCCTACAATGTTGTCTGGTTGTCGTCTCCATCCTTCTCCCTGAAATATGTGACAAGGTAAAACGTCTTACTTTACATCATGTTAATGATATTATTGGCATTGCGATCGTTTTTCATTTTCGCTTGGGCTCTTAATTTGCCGAATATTATAGATAACAATAACGGATAAAAAAGAGTTGTTCGACGAGGCTGTTAATATAGTTAAATTGGGTACATTTTAGAATATAGTGCAATGACAAAATCTCAAGATCATTGGCTGCGCAGTATGCGGATTATGTTTGTTGACAGTGTCGTCCCATGATTTTGCATCTTATAATTGCTTCCCAATAGTTAAGTTAAAAAAAGTTACTTCACATCTAATTATGTCAATTTTTAAAAGCATTTGGAACATCGTAGAAAACACCGAGGATACACATGGGGTCTAGGGAGGAATATGTTTCAGCTGTCACACTCAGGAAATTACATAACAGTGTTTATTTGGCGAATTGCCCAATTTCAAAAGTTATGCTGACAAAAAATATATTTATTACTGAGACAAGAGGTTTGCCTACTTCCACCGCAGCCCGCGAACCACCGCGGAACACTCCGAAGCGTACTCTTTGTTATCACTACAGTCTGTGGTTCCCGGTCTATGTCAACATTATCAAGCTAGTGTAAATTTGATATAAATATACTGTACTTTGAATAAAAGTGAAACAAATTGTAAATATATTTTTACTGTTTCGAGTGTGCGCATTTTCTTTTGCGATCTGTTTAAAACAAATATGAATGCAGTAACCCACCATAAGGCAGTAATAACAACCTGGTGTCCATGGCGATTTTTGTTTGACGATGGCGGGAGTTAAACATTAACTTTTGACCGAAATTTCGGGGGGAAACAATGTTAGCTGCAGGTGTGAACACCAACGCCCATCACTTGCTATCATCGTCTGAATCCACTATACATTGAATAAATCATCTTGAAATGTAGCACACGCTCTGTGTTGCTGCCCTCGCCCCATCAGAGTCCGGAATGTCTAGCGAGGGTTTAGGAAGGGAGTGGAAAATGTTATGGTCATAAAGTCATAAAATGAAGTGGTGAATGCGACAGTCATAAAGTTTAAATTCAATTGTGCATAGGTAAAGAAAGCAAAAAAGATATGTATGGTGGAGAAGACGGGACGTGCGGAGCATTTAATTCCGGAAAATCAGCTAGTTATATAGCACAACAAATATGTATGGCTTGTTCTAATCAAATTAGTATTTTTTTCTGTGATTATATAAACCTCTACTTATTATTATAGTCGAGAAATCATTCGACACGGACGTCGTGATTGCGTTTCTGGTGCCTCTAAATGCCAAAAAAGTCACAATGTCAATCGCTGAGTTCAGAACGGATTAGAAAAAAAAATTAAATATAGAACTGCCGAGATATTTTATTGCTTGACAAAGTATAAGCGAAGCATGTTTTGTCTTTCGTAGCAGTTTGCATTATCACTTTTTTGGGGTTTGTATTTATACGAGGAAAGTCTGGAACTTAATCGCGCTATCACGGATAAAAGAAGTTTACTTTCGTTTGCTTTCCATTTTTCAAAGAACTTCCTTATTTTTCATTAATATACACAATCTCACGTTCTGAATGCGATTCGCTTTAATGTTACCGGGGGCTTGGTTTTGATATATTTTATAAAAAAAATGTCTGCGTTCAGTTTTTCTTATGAGTCAGTTAAAGTAGTTCTTTCAAAGAGTGAAAATACTCTTCGATGCATATTGATTTGTGGTACTTTTGAAGGTGTGCTTGACACCGTGATATTTAATTTTCTAAGGGATTTGTATTATAGGATTGTATGAGCGGGTTTTGGAAATATTTGCGTGTCTTGGAACAGATAAAGCGGAAGAGTGACAAAAAAAACTATCTCCGTCTTTTTGAGAAAATTTTAAGTGGAACTAGTTTTTCCGTGTAAGCTTGCATTCATGCGTACTTATCACGGTTATAAGTTTGCAATCCTTTTTGTAATCTTGAGATATCCGACCACAGTTTCCCTTGCTGATGTTCTGTCAATGCATCGTGTTTATCTTCTCGAAGCAGGGTGAATGTGACAGTAAACACAAACTTACATAAAGAGGCGGAACTCAAAAGAACCTTATTAGGGTAAGTCGGTGTTCTTATGATGCCATGCGATGATGAAGAAGGATAAACTTCTTTCATTATGTTTCTCAACCGCATTTTGTACGCTACAATGCTCTCGAGTTTTGACAGCGTATATGTTGCCTTTATTTAGTGCTTGAATTTATTTTACTACTCATAGGCCGGTAAGAAGAAGGTTAGAGATTCCGGAAACTTACACTTAAAATAGTACACTTACATTCTTAGTCAGGTTAGCCTTCAGCTCTGACACCTAACTCATAATGTCAGAAATAAAATTCGTAGCGCAGATATGTATAGTTATATATGCGGACCAGAAAATAATCTTTTCGCGTGCGTAATTCTCTCAGTAAACCGGGCTGTTCCAAGCGAAACTGTAGATATTCAATAAAATCATTACTTCCGGTCACTTCTGGCTAGAATAACCAACGGTACCAAATGAACAACACCGTTTCTATCACTAAAACACACAAAGCAGGTTTTTGTATTAAGAATCGGTAACTAAGGATTACGAAAACCATACTTTCTGTTTAAGAGAACTACATAAGTCATGTCCTGTAAACGCACAGGCGCATACACAAAGCAACCGACAAAGGGAGCAATCAATCACTTCTTCACTTTGCTCGATATATTTCGTTGTCTCAACCGCTGAGTTTGTTAACACTAATAATCTCACACTTTGTTACAACTATCTTGCTATCAGAAGATTGGCTTACAATGAAGAAACTCTAATATAAATATTAATTTCTCACATGTTGGCGACCTGGCTAAACTGCGCTGCAACGCCTAGCAGAGCTCTACCCTGTCTCAATGCCCGTAGGTGTGGGTATACTTCTCCATCAACATCATATGATATGTCGAGATGACAGCACGCCACGGCGCTCCAAACCTATGATGATGTACTCATGAATCAGTGACGGCCACACGAATGTTCTTCAAAAAAGCAATTCTGGGTGACTGTTCAGGACTTTGGAATTTTTATTGCGCCCTTAACATTTAAAGATTATATGTATATAGTGCAAGAGGTAGTGTACGTTTTGACATATTAGGCTCTTGGCGAACTAAAGAGCCTAACTAGCATATTAAATTAGAAGAAAACTGACTGCTGTCGGAATTTCTAGAATATTTTTCCCAAAGCACGTTCTATAGTGTTCGAGTCGCTCTCGACTGGGCAGCATTTTGTCGATTGATTCCCAATTCACGCGCCAATAATATTAAAAAATAAAACACTTATCATTTTAGACGTCGTTTTTGTTAGCCCTTGTAGACCGACATTGTTAACAAATGTCTCCTCCTGGGGACACTTTCGCGACACCGGACAAGGATGTAAAAGGAAGTTAGCAGATGTCGCGTAATGAGATTATTGATCTCGCTTTGAGCGATACGCCTCAACAGACGGGGGAATTTAGCCGACCCAAAAAGAAAGCTCATTGAAATTTTTCTAGGCAGCACGTACGCCAGGCGATCTCCGTTTCCTTCGCTTCACTCAACGGCTTGACGCGAATGGAATTAGGAGGTTCCTGCACCGAGAGCGCGGCAAAGAGCAGGGGAACATTAATTAAAGGGGCTCGAAAGAATGAGCGGTGAGGCGAACGTTGCGCAGTTAACTCAATATGACAACCTACAGTAGGGAGCTGGAAGAAGCGAAATTCGAGAGGGGGCAATAAAATCGAAGGATAAAGTGTTTCTCAGCCTGACTCAAAAAACGTCCGGAATCGATACCCGAGATTAAACTTAGGCATAATGTTTCCAAATGTGATCGCACTTTAGTTCGGACAAGTTGTGCGATTAGTCAAACCTGAAGCACTACACATAACTCTTTTTCTCAAGCAAATAAATTGTGACATCGACTAAATGACTTTTTTACGGGGGAAGTTTTTCAACATTTATATATTGTGACTATTGTCTATGTTTGTGCAGGGAAAATTTCCCCAGCACGCTGTAAAGTTCCATCCTGGTCATTTTAACGAGCCAAATGCACTGGCGATAAGACGAAGGCAGCATGCCGGTACTATGCTTTCCTATAGTGAAATCTGAAGAAGGTAGTACTGAACGGGTGTGCGTAACATAAAAATATTATACTAGGCGGCGGGCATTTGCAAAGTTTAAGTTTCTAGCAAAGTAATTAAAATTGGCATGGTGCAATTTATGGGATCAACAAGTTGTTGCTATTCACTCACTGTGAGGGTGAATCGAAACGGAGAATATTACTAGCACTTGTAAATAATAAAAGAAAGCAAAAAGAAAAAGAAAAGTCCAACGAACATTGAACCTTTGACAAGCAGCCAAATGCAAAGACGCAGAGAACAGACTGCAGCGGGCAAATATCTTATTTCTTGGCGTTCCGGATTCAAAATCTGAATCGTAACAACAATCAGAAGCAAACGTTTTTGTTGCTTGCGGGGATAAACTCGAACTAACATTAGATGCCGCCAATCTTGAAGGTTCACATCGTCTATAGTTGGTGACAAGTCAAGAACGAAGTGGAAGCCCCTCCCACCTCTTTCCACTTTCGTAGAGCGAACGGTGGAGAGGAAACGACCTCCTCTCCACCGTTCGCTCCGTTGAAGTGGAAAGGGGTGGGAGGAGCTTCCACTTCGTTCTTGACCTGTCACCGACTATAGGTAATTTCTGTCCTAAAAAAACAAAACAAATACAAAACAGATGGATTAACATAAAGTTTCTACGGTACAAAGAGAATATCGCAGTTTTTGCATCAGGTTTGGGGGGGTCCTGTTGGCCCCCATCTGGCCGACAGCCGAGCACCGGCGCCTGGAGACTGGCCATCGGTCGCCCCGTATAGTTCTTTTCATCATCCGTGACGTAGGCGCTGCCATCTTGGAATCACGTGACGTGGCCACCATTAGGTTGATTCAACTTGTTGCTCCGCTCTTCCTTCCGCGCCTTCGCGGATGCGCTGTATTCCTGTTTTTCGCCGCGTTTCACCGCGCTTTCTTGCCTTACTTCGTAAAGCGTAGTCCGATGCTCCAGTCTACTGCCTAATTACACTGCATCAAAATGAGCACAACTTCTGCTGTTCACTTTGTAGCACGATTTGGCTATTTTAACCGTCGTCGTATACCGAATGGGTGTGAGGATGAGGCAGACGAATCAGCATTCGCACAGAGCCACATTGATTATGTAGATGACTAAGACATGACGAGGGTTCGAAGGTGTATTGCTTATGGCAACTGATGTTTCGTTTACTAATAGTGGCGGAACATTCGCAATAAGAAGGTTGTATATTTATGTCGCGAATTTCGGGATCGAAAGGCGTCAAGAGTAGTCAGCATAAGGAGGCTATCTGTGTTTTCTTAAAATTATCGTCCGTTGTATTCATAGTACATCCAAAACAGTTTTACCTTGAGTATGCGAGAGAACTCGAGGAGGAGACAGGCAACGAACGGGCTAGCTTGAATTTAATATGAGGCTAGGAATAATAGTTCCTCAACATCAGGCAATATGTTTGTTCATAATATTACACCTACGTGGGTGTATGAGGTTCTCAACCTTTTTGCGACGTAAACATTCGGTTGGCCGGTTTACCTAATGAAGTTCGAGAAATCGTATACCGTGCTCAGCCCGGCCATCTGTCAAGTGATTTATTGATTGTTTTTACATAACCTGTACAATCCACTTTAATTTATTTTAACACACAAATTGGGACTTACCGCGTGACTGCCACAGACAGCTTAAAGGTAGCGGGTTTTAGAGTAGCGTGCACAATTAAATAGCGTCGTCTCTATTATCCTATTCCAAATGCGGTTTGGGCTCGACGCATGCGCAGTAATGACGACATTTTTTTTTTTTTGATAACACAAGTTTTTTGTTTACGCTGTTCTAGCTTTTGCTAGTAAGTATATGAGGCCCGGAATATTTACGCCGAACAAAAGCCATCTCCATAACGATCACCCAAGTCCGGGGTTGTTGATGTCGAAGAGGTTCAATTTAATGACTGCTGGCGCCGAAATTTAAAAAGCGATCTTGTTCAAACAAATAAAGATTTTTTCACACAGGTCCGTGAAGGGGTGTCTAGCGCTAGACTTCAGCCAAACTTTTCATGGTACTTCTCCGGCTGTCTTTAATTTTATTTGGCCAATTTTACGGAAGACAAATCCCAGACTTTATTTGACAGGCCCGTCAAGTATATCATATCTTGAGTAAGCAATTGATGTCCATATTAATTAATTTATTTCCTAGGGCCAATATTGTTAAATGCTGCTTTTGAGTACTTTAGAAGGGTAGATAATTTAAGAAATTTCCTACTCGGCCTAGGCCACACTGTCTAAATTTTGCTCAAGTATTTAATCAGAAAAAAATAAAAATCGAGCAGGCAGAGACGATAGTAGTGGTTTATGTAAATTATCTGCGTCATTATAGCAAAGTTCAAAGAAAGTTGTGTGCCCACGAAAACCAAACAGTGAGTAGTAAACTGGTGGGTTCATCTTTTCTGCACGGCTCAACACATTGTTAATCAAGCTGTGAATATGCTTCTTCACATTCACGTGGTAGTCACTTTATTAGCTTTTTTTCTTCAATCTTTCTGGAAACTAGAGTCATCGGGAACAACACCAGACGATGGTCATCTTCCCTGTACATCAGTCGGGCGTTTCGCAACCGACCATAATCAGATTCAACAAAGGAGTTTGCAAAAAAAAGCCTGCAATTTAGGCTCATAAACACCTCGTAGTCCTCAGTGTGGTTTAATACCACTATTTCATTGATAATATGCCACAAGAGAAAGACCTGTGTCATACAATTAAGCAAAAACTACATAAAGCAGCTACAGAGCCACGTGCCCGTTGCAACTGAGACCAGCCAAGTTGAAGCAACCTAATGCCGCCGAGTGCATCAGCGCCCTCTATTCGCTGGTCAGGCAACTACTGATGGTGAATTCCGCTCGTAGATCTCGAGCGCTCCAAAAGCGCTCCATTTGGTGCGAGCGTATTCCGCTGCAGATCTGGCTCGAGCTGGTCATCTTCCGCTCGTAGATATCTGGCAACGCCCGCTCCACGGAGCGCCTCAAACCACGCCAAACTTGCTCTGCGGAATTTCACAGATCTTTCCGGAAGTTGAAAGAGCGGCCCACGTGATTTCCTTCTAAATTGGCAGTGCGCATGCGCTGCGAGGTTGGAGAGGTCGGCGGGCCGGTCGGGTCCTCGAGTTGGATCTGTTCGGGTGCATCGGTTGTTTACGCGGGATTGTGACGGCTCGAACGCTTCTACCTCGTGTAGATCAGGGATACAAAGCCGGGACTGTGGAGCGTGGTAAATCGTAAGCGCTGACATCTGTGATCGTGAGAGGAAGGACGACAAAAGACCGACAAAAAAGCCGGAGGCAGGCGCAAGGTTAGGCCTGTTCATTCTGCAGCCAATGATTCTTTACCGTTTTACACGGCATTCCGCCGGCGGTTTCCCGTGCAATGAAGCAAGAAGAGATTAGGCAACGACCGTGCAAGCGATGGTCTGTTACCTCTGTGTTTATTGTCGTACCCGAAATCTGAACACCACCGCTGGCAATCGCTGTCCTTGCCCCGCCGCTTCGAGGCGGCCGAAAGGCATGTGACGGTGCCGAACGCGGACGTCTTCGTTATTTTCGACGTGGGCGTTGTGGTATGTATAATTTTGCCCGGCCTGTGTCGCATGTTATCTCTGCAGCTAAGCAGTGACAGTTGTCACTGGTCGTCGGAAAGATCAGTCGGCTGAGGCGTTGATGGGCTTGTCAAGTTCGAGCAGCGGCCATTTTGAACCGCGAAGGGGGAAACGGTGGGGAGGGGTGTGGGGGAGGTCGCTCCAAAAATGCAAGTTTATATTCCCCTCGTCGATTCGGTGCGGGTCCCACGGAGCGGAATTTTGCCTTCCTTGCGGATTTTGTAAAGCGCTCCGGATCTACGAGTGGAATAGACCCTTTCCGAAATTCAGTCTGGCCACTTTGATCACTATCATCATCTGTGGAACGGCATCTGTGCCATACCAATGGCGGCCTTCTAGTGACTGATAAAGGAAGACGTTGAAGATTCTCCTAAACGGATGATGCGAGGCCTGTACATTCGGAGGGTCAGAACGACGCGACGTAGGAATGGAACACAAGAGCTACGTAAGCGTTTATTTCTAATAACTCAGATTCAGTCAATCTGTGGGCGGCACACAATTGGCTTTAAAACACTTTGGTGTATAGAATTTTCTCGAGGCATCTGAGTTGAATGGACCTTTGTTCTGAATGTAGGTTCTTGGTCACCATCGAGCTGAAAGTGATCGAGAAAGAGCTCACACTGAACAATTCCTCGTGTGCCGTTGACTTGCGAAAGTGACGGTGCCGATGCAGGTTCATTTCCGCCATTGATATGGCAAAACCTAAACTGCTTTACGAACCACCAGATGGCACTGAATTTCGGAAAGGGTCTATTAACCATGAGATGAAAAGTTCTATACGAAGACGGTGCCTTTGGTGTCGGAGTGTCTCGCTCGGGAACCTGCTGGAGGTCATTTGAGACGGCGGCGGCATACATCTGCGGAACCCCCTCCCGGAGAGCGACGGCGGCCGAGGGCCTGCACGTGCCGCGGCAGAGCCGGAAGGCGAGCTCCAGCGGGAGACCGTCCACGTTGGGGAGAGGCTCCCGCCTATCTGGTGCGCGGCGGCAGCGGGGACAATGGGGAAGAAACTGGGAGGATAGATGACAGAGATTGAGAGGGGACCGCTGCGCGTGAAACGGGCCAAGACGGACGCTCTTGGTGGTGGCGACCTCGACGTTTAGTCGGGCGACGGCGCGGTAACATGGTTTGGACTTAGACCCCGGATTCGATCCTCGACGGCGACGTCACCAGGATGCTGTGTGGACTAGCACCGAAGGGACGATAGACATTTAGTATAACAGATGTGGTGTGACCTTTTGTTTTCTTTTAAAGATAAAAAAATCTCCGGGCTTTGACGGAATTCATATACGTGATTTTCGAATAAATTTTGAAAAGCTAAATTACGTACTTCTAGCAATGATTAACGACATCATTGAGTCGGGAGACTGGCCTATAGCAATGAAAACTGCTGTTGTTAGACCACTGCACAAAGGAGGCGCAACTAATGACTAAAAAAGCTATCGTCCCATATCAATACTGTCCTGGCTTGCGCAGGTGCTAGAAAAACATAATTTAAGAACAATGACTAGTTTTGTAGAACGTTTTGGTTAATTGTCTGATAATCAGTACGGCTTTATAGCGGAGCGGGGAACGCAGGCTTTGTTGGAAGATTTCAGTGACTACTTGCACACGGGCTTCGATAAGAGACTTTTTACTTGCGCTGTGTTCTTAGATGTATCGAAAGCGTTTGACAGCATTAATAATGATACTCTTTGTACTAAACTCAACCAATTAAGATTTAGGGGTTAATTTTTTTCACTTTTAAAAATTATCTTTCAGGATGATCCCACGTAGTAGCATTTAAATCTCAAAAGAGTTCTAGAACACTCGTAACGGCCAGAGTACCGCAAGGCTCTGTGTTATCGCCTTTGCTTTTTAAATTATATGTAAGCGATTTTCCAAATGTTGTCTCGGTTTGCAGAGTATTTCAATATGCAGGTGATACGGTTTTAGTCTCCTGTGATGCGGATTATCATGTCGCGATTCAAACACTCCAAAATGATCTTGTTTACACTATGGCCATGTTGTAACCTAATCTTATCAAAGTAAATGCTGTAAAGACTAAACTGGTCTGTTTATGAAATCCGCTTAAGCAAGTCGAAGTTTCAGTTCCGATAGCACTGCACAATTCTAAATGGAGATCGTGCAATTGTGAAAGTCTTGAATATGTACAAACGGTCAAATATATCGGAATATATTTTGACAGTGATTTGGCCTGGACCACACACATGGCACACTTATGCAAAATATTAAGAAGCGTGTCATGCTCTTTCTATAATATTAAAATGTTTCTTCCTTTCTCCGTTCGTATAACTTTAGCGCATGCTCTAGCGTATAGTTATTTACGATATGGTATAACCCTCTTTTCAGGATGCTCTCTTTCTTGGCGAAATAGAATTAATTCCTTACTAAAAAGTGTTTTGAAAAGTTTTCTTTCGATAAGCAAGATACCACGAGTGACAGTATATTTCATAAACTCAATTTACCGTCCTTTATGGGGCTTTTTAGAGAAACGGTGGTCCTCCGACATTTCTGGACCTCTGATTTTAAAACGGCCTACATTCAACAGCGTTCGATGAGGACATCACTTAGATTTGATCTACCCCGTATCAGGAGCAAATATGGTTAACGAACACGGATGTATTATGTACCACAAGTTTTTAGCAACCTGCCTGATAATATAATAAATTTAACGTCAAAACAAAAGCAAAAACAAAACAAAATCGCTTAGAAACCTCGAACAATGAAATTAACGTTCCGGTTGTATTTTTTGCCTTTAGTATTTGTTGTTTGTTTTTTCTTGTTTTACGCGACATGTCTGCATTTCTGAGATCTTGGTGTTATTATTGTTAATCTACCTATGGTCCAGTTATATTCGTACTATAGGAATTATATTGTTTTACTAGAGTGCAATTTTTTTTTGTTTCTTTGTTGTTCACTTCGTCAACTGCGGAGCCATCTACACAAGCCCCAGAGGCTTCACCCGCCTTGTTAATGTGTTTTTAGAAACTTTTGTGACAAATAAAAACAATATTCAATGTTCAATGGCGCACCCT
Source organism: Ixodes ricinus (assembly GCA_037355805.1). Taxonomy (NCBI): domain Eukaryota; kingdom Metazoa; phylum Arthropoda; class Arachnida; order Ixodida; family Ixodidae; genus Ixodes; species Ixodes ricinus. The sequence goes on along the minus strand of JAZHYW010045926.1, from coordinate 13,372 downwards.
CCCAGCTTTTCTCGACGACCTTAGCCAATGCCGAAACACCACAGCAGATTGTGAGTGGAATGAACCCTTTCTGTCGAGAGCTATGCGTCGCTGTGTCACGTTCATCCAGAGACAGGAGACTGGGAAATCGAAAGAGAACCCTACAGGTTTCAAGCTATGTGGTTTCAGCTTTGCTGTTAGAGAAGAGCTTTCACCCCCTATTCGACTGGCTCGGAGCTAGCTCTTTAAATTTGCAGAGCCTCAAAAACTTCCGTTCAAAATTCGCTTTGACAGACTTCGCACGCTAAGCAAGTGCTTTGTAAATGATGCTGCCTGAGACAGTATTAAATAATCTGTCTCATATCTAAGTTCACTAGTAAACAATTCCTAATATGTAATATTCAGCAACTCGCGCAAAAACAAAGCAGCATTGAATTCTTATTTTTATTCACAAATAGTCGCAGTCTCATGTTAAAAAACCAAGAAATGTTCAGTATTCTGGAAGATGTCAGTTTTTATATTGTTGCGCTGACCGAAGCATGCCTTAAGCCAGGTATACGCGATAATGAGCTTTTTTAACTGTCTTAACTTCTGTTTCTACCGGAGGGATAGACCACGGCTACGAGGTGGTTTTGTTATTTTCGGTGTTAGACGGCACGTTTCTTTTTCTGGTATCCATCTACAGTCCAGTCTAGAATTTGCTTGTGTTTGTCTTTGTTGAAATAGAATTAACACCATGCTTGTTGTTTGGTACCGGCCTTTCAGTAGTGATTCTACTTTCACAAGTGGATTGCGCGAAGCTCTTTGAACATCATTTGCGCTTTCCAAAAACGAATATTTTATTGCTTGTAGATTTCAACTTTCATAATATATGCTGGTCTAGTTTCAAAACCACCGCATCGCAAAATACCAGTGAGTTTCTTGAGCTATGCTTGCTGTTTAACTTAACTCAGCTAGTTCAGAGCCCGACGCGTTGTGACCATATACGCGACCTAGTAATCATGTCCTCACTCGACTTCTTCAATTTATTATATTACACAAACGGGTGCAGTGATCACAAACTGCTGCACCGTATGCTGTCTGTGACTGTGTTAAAGGTAAAACAGGATTTGAATAAGGCAGATATTTCTTCAATAATTAGTCATTTGACCACTTTTTTCGGACGTATCATATGCCTTTTGATCTAAAAAACGTTGAAGAAAATTGTAATTTATACAAAACTAAAAAAAACGTACTTATTGAAGCATTTGTACCTACTGCGTGAACTCGAAACGATGGCCGCCAGCCCTGGTATAATAAAACGGTGAATTCGCTAGGCCATAAAAGTACGATTTTTTGATAAAAAAGAAATGACGAACTCGCTAGTTATTTGGAAGAAAAAGATCATGCTATTCTTGAATAGTATACTCGTCTGATGAAATCCTCAAAAATAAGATATTTAAATCAGGATGTACCAGCCATCCTTCGAAGCAGCTTCCACAAATTTTGAAATTTAATGTCGCCCAAATGTAGCAATTTTGTATACAATTGTTCAGTGCGAGTTGCAACCCCGTGGACAAAAAACTGTGCTCGGAAGTATTGATCAATTGCTTCGCTTAACATTTTTACAGGCGAAAGCACTTTAAATATGTACGAATTACCAGCTGTTCAATATGAACCATAGCTCTATCAAAGTTTCATTAGCGGGTATTTTGTCAATCATCGAATGCCTCGGACTTTCTGCTTCTTAAAAGTCCAGATAGTCCAGATAAAATATCGCCTCTCAAAAAAACTACTGAAGATGTATGAAATAAAATTGTTGGCTTGGTATTTAATCAGTCACTATTCAAAGGTCGCCTTCCTTCTGACTGGATAATATAGAAGACTGTTCAAGTCCATAAAAATGGTGACCACTCCTCAGCTACAGAATCGTCCCATTTCACTAACTTCAGTGCTACGCAAATTTCTCGAGCATAATATATACTCCTGGGTCGTGGCACATTTATTTCGCAATTACTTTCTTTTATGTACGCCGAGATGGCTTTTGCCGAGTATAATCCTGTGAGACACAACACTTTGAATTTACCCATGGTATCCATCGTAACTCAATCTCGTAACGAAGCCGACGCTATATTTTAGACTTTATCAGGGTGTTTGATGCTGTTGCCTGGTGTTTGATTGTAACGTGTACAACAACGTTTAAACTGTCTCGTTTTAATTCTAACCCGAGTGTGCGCCTATTGCAAGAAAGGCAGCTGGGCAACCAAAAAAGAACTAAACAGTATGACAGCATACCAACCTTTCTCGTTGAACACGTCATCCGAACTCTACAGCTGGGAATGACCTTCACCCGGAGAACACAAGAATGTTCGTTTGGTGAACATTCCAGAATCGTGTAGAAACCGAATGTAAACCCGGAGGTTGCCAACGCGGGAGGGCACAGAACCCATTGCCAAATCAGAACTTTAGAAGCAGAGAGGAAAAAGAGGGAGGGAAATCCCAGATTCACCCGCACAATTCCTGAAGCACAACACTGCCGTTCCTTCGAGCGCGTCAGCAGAACGTCTCCTCAGCGTCGCCGAAAATGTATTCTCAATAAAGCGGGGAAACATAACTAATGAAAATTTCGAGAGGCCGCTCCATAAATGGCACTCCATAAATGCCATTACAGGAAAGAAATCCAATAACCTACGAAACAAAATCAGTTGTGTATTTGGTCGGTAAAGTAACGAAAAAGTATCTCGCTACTTTCGAGGTAAAATAACACATTCTTTTTGAGAATTGATAACGAGTGACATATTAATTACTTTTTGAGCGAGTAACGATTGATTACATCTTTGAAGTCACGTATACATGTCTTATGGAACAATCTCGGAGTGGCAGGTATGCCAATTGCCGATCCGGAAATGTTTAAAAATTCAATTATCTTACACTTTTCTACAGAAGTCTAAATTCCATACGAACTATTGGGTTGGTGTTCTTTGTTAAAATAGTGAGTGTTCTTTTGTTTATTTTGTTAATTGTGGTTGTTTGTTTCGTTTGTTTTTGTATCCAGCGCAAGCTTATTCCCTTTTCCCCTATCTTTTGTTATTCTCTCGAAAGAGAGCCCACGGACCAATAAATAAAATGGAATGAAAATAAAACACACAAGGGCAAAGAGGGCAAAAAACAAAGAGCAGACCCACCACTCATTTTTATCTTAAAAACACGAAGACAAAATTGATGCATCAAAGGAATTGAGGCAGAATATGCAGCATTACACAAATGAATATGCGGCCTCAATCAAATAGGTTCAATCCTCTAGAAAGGTCAAAGCTCATGTTGTAAACTGTAATTGACCCCTTCACTCACATGTGACTGAGAAGCGTCTAAAGAAATGCAAGAAGTTTAATCAATCTACTAGTTCTTCGAAGATATTGGGCGAAACTTTCAACGGTATGAAACTGAGAACTACCATATTATTTGAACATATACCTTTCCCGACTAGATAGGCTGGGATCAATGTGATCATGACTAAAAATAAGTAGTAAATTCACATCACTTGAAATATTGTATTACACTTTTTTTCTTCTTTTAAACGCTGTGTATCTTGAAAATTGTGTGCTCAACCATGTTATCAAGGCAAGATACAAAATCCGCCTTAGAGGTATCTATGATATTGCAGCTAAAATACACTTAAACTGGGGATTCTTTGGGCAAGTAAATTGCTATTAACCGTTAGGAATTTTCAGAAAACATTCTTGAAAGGACTAGGCGCTTTCACGCTGCAGAAAGAGATGACGACATGGTGGCGCTTGAAGACAAGGACAAAAAGGGGAGACTAGACAACACAGAGCGCTACTTCAACTGTTTATTGTTTGGAATTCAGGGGGCTGAGTGCCCAAGATAACCTCTTCTCCGGGGTTAGTCAAAGAGAAACAAAAGATAGCGGTTGTCCCCTATATGCACAAAACTGCGCACAACCTTAAGAAAATAGCTGATCGAGTGAACACGAAGGTTGTTTTCTCGGCTCCGGAGAAGCTAGCCAAGTTGTGCAGATTAACGAACCCCTTTCGCAGAGGCCCCTTGTGCTGTGGCAAGAAACATAGAAACCCGTTTGTCGGTTGCGCAGAGGGAGTCGTGTACGAGATTCAGTTGTCATGCGGTAAAAAGTACATCGGGCAAACAGGCAGGTGCCTAAATGATAGGTTGCGAGAGCACAATTTGAATGTTAATAATCACCGTGACGGTCATCTTTCAGTGCATTGTTACGATTGCGGTTGCAAGCCCTTGTTCAGCACGTGCACGATTTTATCCAGACACAAAGATAAGACAGTCAGAGAAATAATAGAAGCTGACTTGATAAAACAGTCTGGAGCACAATGTGTCAGCGTTGCCTCCATTGACTTGTTAGACAAGGAGTTGGCGTTTTTGCGGGCGACGGTGAGGCCTGGGATTGGCTGAGGTGAAGCAGTTTGAGTGTATTTATGTCCCCCCTTTTTCCAAAAATAAACAGTTGAAGTAGCGCTCTGTGTTGTCTAGTCTCCCCTTTTTGTCCTTGTCTTCAAGCGCCACCATGTCGTCAAATTCCCAGTACCAACTAGCCCAACAATCCGCATAGAAAGAGATAAACACATTATTATCATCGTTTTGTGCATAACGTTATAATTATTTTTTTTTAAATATTAGTACACAGATACAATTGGTGTCAAACTAATTTCCAGAAAAATACTACAAAACTTTAAAAATTGGGTAGCTAATGCTGAAGCTTCTTGATGTGCCTTTTTTATTTATCGCAGGTTAGTGATAGCTTGATATGCTGGCGATAGCATCTTTAATGTCTCATGCGGAGAGTTGGCTCCCTTAGCGTTTTTAGGAGACACAAATCATAGTAAAAAAAAAACACGTCAGTTTTGAATAAAGAATTCTCCAAAATCGCAAGAACGTGCAGATTCAGATTCAACAAAAAATGGAAGTTACATTAAAAGTTTGTTTCTTTTACTATATGATTGCGCATATCAGTGACACTGGAAAGCCTAATATTATGATGTGTGTTATATTTTTGAATATTGTGATAAAGATCGGTTTATCAGATACTGTTACCAATTCAATTCAAGTATGCGCTGTAATCATACATGTATACAGTTTTCTTTTTTACAATGAAGAGCATCGAGGTAGAACGCATTTTATATTGGTTGAGTTTTGTTGTTATAAAAGTCAGATTTAGTTTGGGAGACATTTTGTATTGATGAAAATATCTAAAAATGGAAAACAAAACATATTAAAAGGTGCAGCCTATCGTGCTTCCTGTTCTGTTGGTCACAAAAAAGAATTCACTTTCATAACACATGCGGTACGGAACAAGCGGACGGTCGGGTGGTGTCATTACTGACCGACTCGTTCGAGGGCACCTAAGCATGCTTGTGCGTTCTGTTGCCCCAAACGAACACGCATCTTCCTCTTCCTTCTCAAGACACAAATCGTGCCGGCTCAAGTACATCTAAGCCAAATACGATAACGGTTGTATGCACTCCCGCAAGACATGCATAGCACTAAAACCAAACTGCTTTTATCCTGTTTTCTCTCTACTTGATATGATTGCGAGTGTTACATTTCTAAAATACAAAATACTGCAATGTCCTTAATAAGTGCTATTGTACGTAAGTAGGTATTGTACGTAAGAAAACATGATTGCGCTTTAAGACTGTAGGTGTCATGTTTTTCCTCTGTCCTTGTCTTAAAACGCAATTATGATTTCTCATATGCTCTTAATACACCGATTCAGAAAGTTCAATTCTATAGCCGTCCTTTTGCAACCTACACGCTGCTCACTGATTAAGAACTGTGTGGTCGAATGCCGCCGCGCCGTATTAGAGTATGTGCGCCCACGAAACGTCAAATTAAGCTGGCGATTATGCTACCCGTGCTTTCATTAAGGCCGGTCCGAACACCTCCTTGTGTTCAATTAAATGTGTTTCTAGTTTGGAACACGCTGGCTGGCTGGTTTTTGTTGAACTAAAAAAATATTAAGCGGGCGGTGTGCTGCATACATAAAGTTCTGCGAGTGCGGTGCTATAGCGAGTCGTGGCATATAGTGTTCTGTCGAAGCATGGGCACGTGGCAGAAAAATAATTCATCGATATGAAAAGGCTTAGAAGACTGGAAGGGAATGCTCTGCATGGCAGGTGCATCGCGTTTGGGTCTGAATTCAGCTTCATGTTTTGATGCATAATTTGGTTGAGAAGAAATAAACTGGGGCTTCTGCGTCCCCTAATTGAGTGCTTTCCAATAAACATACTTGCTACTTGTTTCATTGTCAGTCTCAATAGCTTCAAGCAGTTCGAAAGATGAGTGCAGTTTTATGTCGAAAGGTCGCTGAAACTCAAAAATGTTGTGTTTTTTCGGGCTTTACCGATTTCGAGCCCTCTATATGTTTTACTAAACATCGCCATCGTTCACTGTACATAATTTGGCATAAGTCAAGTTTTCAAACCTTCCTGAAATTCAACACTTTCTCATTTACAGTCAAAGTTTATTAACTTCGCAACACCACTGTTCAGCTCGGCGTTGATTATCTCGCCTCAATGGGCCCTTCTCTTCTTTGTGCTGTTTCACCGGAAACATCAAGCCGCGGCGGGGATTGTTGCAGGCATCTTCAGCTGTAGCTTCTTGCAAACTTCGACAGACTGTCGCGAAACTATTTTGCGAGTTTTTTTAACTCATAAGCAGTGCCTCATTATTTTCCTGCATTTCCTGGGGTCATTTGTTAGAGTGTATGGGATAAAGCTGCATCTCAGCTATAGCCACTAGAAATACAAATAAAGGCGTTCTTGAATTGTTATAAAGTAAAGGCTTTAAAACGCTCAACATTACTATATTTTTATAACAATAAGGATCACACTATATTTCTATACTATTAAGGATCACAGTATATTTCTATATTAATAGTGATGCTACTTTTACTGTTTTAACCCGCATAAATACCGCAATACGTACTGTGGTAAATTCTGAAAGAGCAAGCTCCTTGCTCATCGACACACTGGGATTACATAAATTCTCGCGCAGCCTGAGCAATTATTAAGGTGAAGTATGAGGCAAGTTGAGTAAATATTGAAACTTGAGTTAAAACGTTTATTGCTTGTATTATAAGGCCTACTTTCCAAGAAAGAACAAAACAAGTCGGAGGACACTTAGGTTTCGCCTTTGAGAGTAGAACGCGATAGCTTAATTGACTACTCGGCTCGCTTGTGGCACATCGCCTCTGGACGCCCAGACTTCGTCTCTGCCTTCTCGGTTTCAGTATTACGTGGTCGACACCATCGCTGAGCAGGAGCAGCCGTAGATGCCGCATCTGCACTCGTAAAAGACGACGACACATAAGGAGCGCCCCGCACTGGCAGATGGCACCGCATCCAAGGCACACGAGTTCTCTCCTCGCGGACTGGCGGCCACCCCGCGGCGGTGAACGAATTCTCCACAGGCGGACGATGACGGCACGATCGCAACGGTACTGGGCGGACTCCCGACGGCTGGCGGGAAACTTTCCGCTCCTCCGCGACGGATGGAAACTGTGCGCTCCTTAAGACAGACGAGCCTATGTCAGGCGGCTTTGACGTCATGACCCAATCGACCAATCAAGATTTTGCGTCACGAAAGCTTTTATGGCACGGCGCGACACGAGCTTTTCTGGCACGGCGCTGGGGGTTATTCGCGTCCATCCGGCCTTTCTAGGACACGCACCGAGGCCGCCGCGCCACGAGTTCCAAAACGCTGTCGCGTTATAACGTAATCTATCACATGACGTAGAAGTGGATAACGACAAAATGATAAGTCCATTTCAATTTTCGTCGGACAGCAGCTTACGCTACAATTTAAAAACGTCTCTCAAGCATTGCGAAAATGTGCAAGGCTAAGGCGTTCGTCGCCTTTGTGCCGTTTTCTATCACTCAATAAACTAGTCACGCATAGGGAATGCACCGCGATCCTGCGTTTTTCTTCGGTTCGTGATTGGTTTAGTCGGTTATATCGAAGATAAGAAGAAAACAAGCGCCGTGACGACGCACTTTTGGCGCTGATACATTGCCTCCATCTGATTGTAGCGCCGGCTGTGGTCGGACTTAAATGTCAAACAGAGTGTAGAATCATGATATTTCATAACTGTAAGTTCATAAAACGGAAGGGACTGTGCCATTGATTTTGCCTCGTTTCTGCGCTCTAGGCGCACAACTGCTATTCTTTTTAACGCGCACAGCGCGCTAATGGTTACATGCAAGTTATCTTTCATGTACTCGCAATCGATAGTTACGTCATTGCTTCTTTTCTCACCGAAATTCGCAGCTATTATATAGTTGAATCCTCGAGGCAGCGGTAAAGTTGAAGTGGCATTACATGAGGACCTGTTTTCTCAGTTATTCTATATAACCGTGACGTTTGCTTTCTTTACGAGTAGCTACAACTTTATTGAACTGGAATAAATCTTATTGCTGAAATTTTTATTTTTTGTATCATCACGAGATAAACGTTCACATGGAAAGAAATGAGAGCGCTACGAGTATTTCGCGTGTTTCCCCTAGTAAAGAGTTAGACTTTCCAATCTATCGCGAGTTTCTCTGTTGCTTTAGAAAAGTAGCAATTCAAAAATATGAATTTAAAAATAAAGTGTACTTTTTCGCTTGCATGTGCAAGTTGGCAGCACTCGTAGCTGCCACCTAGATAAGCAGACGGCCTTAGCACCGTGATCGCACCGTCATCACAGTCAGATCGATCGAGGCCTGAGATTGGGCACGAGACCCGCGTCAGTGTTAGGCCAGGGGCTCGTGCTCAATCAGCGCGTGGAAGGTCGAACTCGGGCCATATGGCCGATTTAACCTGATCCGACTGTGATGATGTTTCATAAATGGAGAGGAGGTGATGCGGAGGCTTTGAATATTCTAGGTGGTGTTGGTTCGAAGCAGACTATATAAAAATATGTATGTTTGACTTTTGTTGCCATTCTGAAAATTTTTATTTTTTTCTTGATGGTTTACGTATGTTCTGGTTTGGAAACAACCAGAATGCAAAGCGTTTATAAAAGCGACTGTGTGGGCTGCATTGGGGTAGTCATCTTTCTGTCGTCGGCACAAGGTGTATAATTTTGTTCGTCAGTTACATCCAAAAGTTGGGCTAATGGAACCTTTTTTGTCTTACATTAAGGTTTTTTTTTCTATTCAAAACATGCGTTACACCTACGAACAATAATTAATTGGCGCCAAATATTGTACGACTTATAAAAAATATAGCGCTATTAAATAATCCCAAAGGCTGTGATACTGAAGTATCAGAGCAAACTCTAGTGTCTAGCGTCCTGTCGTCGTCGTTGAAACTCCGTCTTTTTTCCCATCACTCTTGCCTCGAGTTTCTTAATTTGCAAAATCCCAGCGGACACTAAGGCCCTCTTGGGCGCTTCCGTTTTGTCTAACCACGCGCAGCCAGCCCTCGTCCTTTCTTCGAGCGACCGAGAAGTTGAACTTCCACCCCAACTCTAAACTTGATGAAGACCACCACAATAACGTTAACCGAGAGAAACGAGGAAGGGGCTCGAGAATAAACCGCGAAGGCTGACACAAAACTAGAAAGGTTCGAACAAGTAAACACACCGCAGGCTTGCGCGGTGAGTGGCTTTCACGTCCTGCGTCGCAGGGACGGCCCACCGGACGGGCCCCGTGAAAAGGAGCTATCGACGGTGGTACCAGGTGCTTTGCATGCAGATTGGGCTTCCTTTTGCGATCCTCGGAGGCGACGGGAGCTCGTCTCTGGCAGCCAGGCTATAGCGGGACGTCTCTCATCTCGCGTCTGCTTCTTTCTCCCGGGGTTCATTTGCATGTCCGCCTGGACGTGACCGGCTGGCTTCCCACAGCGCGGGCCGGGTTCCTTACCGGCAAGGCGTACGCGTGACGGGGCCGGGAGAAGTGCGAAAGAAGATAGGAAATTTGTGAGCGTTTTTTAAGACGCCATCGACGTCAGGCGGTGTGCAGAGGACAGGGTGACATAAAATACTTACTTTTTTCTTAATTTTAACCTACAGCTTATTACTCCAACTCCACCTGTTAGCTCCCCTAGTGGTTAAAGGTAACGCAAATATAACATAGGAAAAATTGCAGCTAACATATTTTAATTTCATCATCAATGAACTAACTTGATGGGTTACAATAAAAGGGCGAGAAATAAATGCACCTGTTTAAAAAACAACCCAGTAAAGAAGCAGTATTGAATCATCGCAGCGGTAAAACCTACATCGAGATTTCTAACATCACCTCTCCCATTCCCTGCGCCTCTCAGAGTGTCCTTTTCTCTACACGCCAAAATAAGGAACAGAAGAACACCTCCGTTTCCATCCGATCGGTGTGAGCTGAAGTTGGTTTTTTGCCACTATTGTGCCCAGCCTGGTACTATTGAATATACAAATTACTAAACTATCTACAATAAATTACAAAACTCTGTGCCATATTACGAGCCTGGCCACCACTGTCTGTTCCTCATCCAACTTGATTCGTGTCATTTTCTCTCTTATCATGCATCGTACATTGGCCATGTAGTCAAGGTGCACCATTTTTCTTGGCGCAGAGTGCCTGCAGCTGGTATTCTTGAGATGCATTCTTTGCAGAAGTGGCTACGGCCACTGGAGCAGGTGTAGTTACTTTGCATTGTATTTTGTTAACCTTTTTGTATCTTCAATACACTATTTTCAAACGGCGTCATTAGGCTAGGCCGTTGTTAATTCCAAGAGAAAAAAAAAACTGCCTGAGATTGTCGACAAGAAAGTTACTCGTTTGCGTGGAGTGACCCTTTGCAGAGCAATGATGCATTTGCCTGATGTCACATTAAGGACAAACAGCAGTATTTTATTGCCAAAGTTGGTGCCCATATCACGTAACATTTACGCATCCGTCTTAACACTTTTCTGGCTTTAGGTAAGATTGCTTAGGTTTGATTAAGTAGGAATCAAAAACCGAACATAATATGTTCTAGCTAACTACGCCATGCCCCTTGTTCGATAAGCATATTCGCCATGAACAGGCATAGCGATTATTGTTCATGGTGTACGAGTTTAGAACTCTGCTGTCCAAACATGAAACCGGAGCAAGGTAATGATGATGACTAACGCTGGCAGTTATTTTCGGAAACAGTTTTCTGTGCGTGCTATCTCACCTTTGTGTTCGTAACGCTAGCCAATAATGCAAAACTCTGGCCGGCAAGCGTGGCGGGCCCGGCAGCCGTAAATATTCAACTTCAAGCGTGGGCATAAACACCGCGGTGGTAACACCAATTTATCTACTGATGTTATCCAATAGCACACATAGCCGTGTTTCTGATAATAGAGTTTCTTACTACCTATAAAAGGAGGCGACGACCTTTACATAAGAAGTCTAATAATGCACCGAGTGCAGTATTGAAGTAGCGATCGTTTTAATTTGTTTATAATGCGTTAAACAATAGTTTCGTAGAGTGAAGAAACTATTGTTCAGTAATTGATGTCACGTGGCGTAATTTCACTTGACGTTACACAGCACTGTCGCGTGACGTGACATCACGCTGTGAAGAATGGTTTCACGTGCCGTTCCATTGCGTGATAGTGTCACGTAACACTCTGACGTCATGTCACATGACGTCACAGTGACATTGAGTGGACACTCTGACACAGTGCCACAAGACGTCACGTCAGATGAGTCACGGCCTGGCGTCATGTTCTGGAGTTACGTGAGGTCAGTTGCTCTTATACACCAGTTAAATTTTCCTGTTAACGTTTACAGAAAAACGCTTTCCCCATGTAACGTGGCACGCGACCTGAGTAATACACCAATAATTATACACCACTTAAATATTCTAGAAAAATTTAGGGGTGCTATGTATGGGCGAATGGACAGAGGGACGGAAGGATGAAACTTCGCGATTGTAAAAAATCCCGTAAAAATAAAAACAACATTCTATGGTGTAAAAAACATAATAGCTAACCTGCTTTGTTCATTGGGCGATACTGTTCAGAGCGTACACAACATCGGCGTTATTTGGCCTTTGACTTGAAAGCTATCGCCAACACGAAATATAACCGCTTAAATAGGTTTGTACTCGAATGGGTACGTCTTACCATACTAGTAGATTTTGGTGACAGCCTGCCGATTCTAATGAAGAAAACAGAAACACGGCGATTCATTGTACGCGCATAGGCAGTGTCGCACAGTGTACGCTCTCGCTATCTCAGCTGTTGAAAGGTCAAGACAAATTGCCCGATTTAAAATGCTAGGGTGAAAGTTTCAATTGGAGCGTTTGTTGCTCAAACGAAAACGAAGTTTGGAGTGTGATCCACGCCAAAAACACAAAAAAAGATGTTACTTACGCGGCTCACGTCAGTTTCGTAGAGAAAGCTCGTTGCGGACAGACAATCAACGCTTGATTAGAGACTGTGGAGTTTCACTTGAATAACTGTGACCTGAAAAGTTTCGTCATGGCTACGCCTACAGTCAAACCATGCTGACGAATTACGGAGCTACGATATCCAAGTAAATGTGCTCTGAAATGCCTTAATTGACACAATTACGCTGACTATATCGCAAGCGAGCAGAACGTCTGCACATATAATCTGGACGAATACACAGAACGGTCGATTTCCAGCGCGATTCTACGTAAAGTGAAATTATGCACCTTTCATGAATCCCGTGAACCAAGGGCCGCTAGTAATGAAGGCTCTGTAGAACGGCCTGTTTCACGCGTGCACTGAACATATGGCTTAGAGGGTTCCGTGAATGAATTCGACAACATGTATTAATTACATGTGTAATATTAATTAATTAAGATTTCTCTGGATAGGGAGATTTTTTAAATGATATCGTTTGGGTGTACATCTCTTTTACACAATTCTTAACTAGCAGTACAGATCCTTGAGTCCAATTCATAAAACTATTCGGAGCCTTATATAAAAAAAGAATAAAAAATATATATTTCCATCAGCAGCAGCTCAATGTCCTGATAATTGTGAAATGGTCGCACTTATTTAAGCTTTTTCATAGACGAGGGCGAAATCATTTTTTTCAGTTTAATCATAGGGATAAAGTTGCAGTTTACTAACTCGGGGGGCAAGGACAAAATATCAGAGAGAGCGAGGACCGCAAATATTTCCTGTCGTACCAACAATTATGGCAAGGTTGGCGCACTTCATATGCCCATGCAAGTGCCTATGCAAAAATATAAAAGGGCCTTTTGGGAACTCTCGAGCACAAAGCACGATGCTCAAGGAGCGTGTGATATTGAGATGTTAGTGCACTAAGACTTAAATCAGGCTCGGACAACAATATAAACCAATAAATTCACTCGTTAACAAAAATAGTCCAGGTACACAGACGGCAAAGTATACAGCTTTGCTGATATGAATGGTTCTATGTGTGCATAAATTCCATCTGGT
>JAZHYW010045925.1:0-49979 GCA_037355805.1 Ixodes ricinus | reverse complement strand
ACATAAACCACGCTGGGAACAAGGTTCTATTCCCGAAGACTGGACACACGCAGCAGTGACCTTCAACCAAAAAACAGGCAAACCACTCATCATCGAAACCCTTAGACCTATCTTCCTAACCTCCTGCGTGGGCAAGTTATTGGAGAAAGTTATTCAAGGCCGACTCCAAAACGTTCTCGAAGACGGGGGAATTCCCACATAACATGGTTGGCTTCCGCCGGCACCTCAGTATTAAAGACATCCTCCTCCTACCAAAGGAGGACGTATTCGACAAGATCACCCGGAACACCCAGAGAGGCATATTGGCACTGGAGCTCAAATGGGCGTTTAATAACGCGCTCCACGATGGGATCCTCTTTTCCCTCAACAACACTGACTGCGGCAAGCGCGCCCACAATAACATTCGATCGTTTTCAACCGGACGCACAGCACAAATCAAGATAGGTGACTTGGAGTCGGACACCTTCCAGACAGGTGAAAGGGGCACCCCACAAGTGGCAGTCATCTCTACACTCCTCTTCAATCTAACTCTTCTTCACCTACCACATAAACTACAACACATCCCAATTCTCAAGGTCGCCTTCTACGCAGACGACATTACCTTATGGACCCACTAACCGGACTCCCTGAGCAAGCCCCGAGATACACTCCAGGAAGCCGCACACATCATTACCAAACATGTGCACACTATGGGCCTCAGATATGCGCGCCAGAAGACAGAACTACTACTTATAAATAGAGGCAACTCTCAAGACTCCACAGTCCAACAAGCCTACATCACCATAAAATGCCAAAAGATATACCCGAGAGACAAGCCAGTCTGGCTCCTTGGCCTCCACATACAAGCCAACAACAAGTGGACTCATCAAATCCACCTGCTCAAGCAACAATTGGACCAAGCAGGCTATATGATTCGGAGAGTAACCACTAGACCTTCACCATATCCCGCATTGTCTACGTGGCTCCCTACATGAATATCCTCAAAGTGGAACAAGCCCGATCGGAAACTACCATCCGAAAAGTCACCAAAATGGCCCTACATCTTCCAGCCTCGTCATCCACGTAGAGACTCATGGAGATGGGTGCCCACAACACGCTCACAGAATTGGTTGAGGCCCACCGCGTCAACCAACTATTAAGACTTGGCAAAACATATCCAGGAAGGGTTATCCTCTCCCGACTCAATCTCACACCCATCCATGTCGAACAAGTGTCCATGAAAACACCACCCGCCTGGAGGTCCCTTACCGACGTCTGCCCACTTCCCAAGAACATGCACCCCAAGAAGCACAAGGGAAGGCGAGAAGCACGTTCCGAAGCACTCATCAAGATGCTTCGAAACAAAACCCCTAACAGCGTAGCATACACAGATGCAGCCATGGTTATCGCCGGTGAAGTGGTAGCCATGGCATGCAATAATGAAGATACTTCATCAGTTGCAGCTCTGCAGACAACTATAGAAGACGAATTAACGATAGGGGAGCAGATGGCTGTTGCTCTGGCCATTATCCAGCACCACCGTTACATCATCACAAACTCTCAAGATGCCTGCCGGGCATACCTCTCTGGTCTCATTTGCCCGGAGGCTCCTCACATCCTCGACACCCACCAACCACATGAAGGGAAGCAGGCCATCAGCATCATCTGGACTCCGTACCATACTGAGACCGAAGTGAGGGGTAATGCCCCAGCCCACTACTTGGCACGCGAAGAAGTTGACGCCCGTGCCATAGTTTTAGGGGACAAACACCCAGGAGAGCAACCGGACCCACCCACCCCAATCACCACCTACAGGAACATCCCCACTTACTATCGGGAACAATGGTGCACTCTACAACCACCTCATGATACGCTTGACAAAGGGGAACAGGTCAAGTGGCGCCTGCTCCAAACCAACACTTACCAAACGCCATTCAGACTCAACCTGCTTTACCCCCCGCTCTACCCCTCACCTGCATGCCCCAACTGTCAACAGGATCGAGGCATCATCTACCACATGGTCCTGGCCTCACCGAAAATCCAAAACCAGAAGACGCAGCATGGCTTCAAAACCGCCTCAACACCTGGGAGACGGCCATCAGCGCCTCGGACGTGGAGGATCAGCGCCAGCTGGTTATCTTAGCCGATGAAGCGTGCAAGGCCAATGGAAACCTGAACATAGGGACCACCCAAGGGTCGAAACCCGAAGTCATCCTTGATGACTTCAATAAATTATATTCTCTCTCTATATATATACGCATATATATGGGTGATTTCATCTCAACTCAGGCACTAATTTTGGGTCGAAATTTTAATTTTGACGAAAAAAAGTATGTCTTGGGGGGCAATTCCTATAATAAAGAAGACGCCAACGGCAATTTCGTCGGATTTCTTGTTCTCAAGTTATGAACCGCTGAAGCGGCCAAGTTTGAAACTGACGTTTTTCTAGCTTATCGGAGGTGCCGTATTTCACTCCATCCCATTTCCCTACTTTTAACGATACATTAATACAACTTTTCGGGAACACTCTAGACATAGGCCTTTTTATGCTAATTGAGCGTCTAGAACATAGCATTCTTAATTATTTTTTTTATTTGTCAAACCGGCTCTCTGCGACGATATTTGACGAAGTTCAGCAAGCTGTGCTGTGTGACCTAATAAACATATTTTTATGATCTTTATATCATCATAAAGCTCAAGTTAAGCTCTTTCCTTTGAGTATAAATTAAATTTTTGCAATAAGTTTGTCCGGGAGTCTAGATGTCTAGAATGCGCTAGATGTGCCTGAAAAACGAAAATTTCGATACACTGGCAAGTTTGGAGTCGATTTTCTAAGAAACCCAAACTTTTATTTCTTTTGTTTTTTATTCACACTTAGTTAATATAGTAGTCTATCAGAAATTACCAACAGAAATTGTAATATATTGTTTGTATGGCCGCTATTAAGACTCGAATCTCATGCTATGAGCGTTTTGAACGGGACTTCGCACAGGCGCTCTGCTTAGCAGAATTTTGGCCTGTATAAGGTTTTCTATTTATCGTTAGCAGTTGCCTCAATACCCAACCATAAACATTAATAAAATTTGGAATAGTGTACTTAAAAAAATTTACTTTGAAGTCCGTATCCACAAGTGTGGGCATAGCGCTTACTTCCTCCCAATACGGGGGAATGCAGATTGTTAGAGAATTCCTCTAAGGCCTTTTGCTTTCGGCTTTAAGTTTGAAATACCGCACTTGACATGTAATGGTCATATTTTCTTAAGTCAAACAGATATGCAGTGCATATACATATGTACGATTTAGTTTCTGACGCTTAGGTAGTACGGTTTATTTTGTGCGCGTACGGACTCTTTCTTAAGATAACAAGCATTTCGTAGCGTGTAAGGCTTCAAACGTGTTTAGGTTTCATTTCTATTTTCAGTGATTCATGCCGGGTTACTTAGACTTTTTCCTCCTGACTTAAGCTTGTCCGGGAGTCTAGGTGTTGCCTATCTTCTCCATCAATACATAGGGCGAAGCTCACACACCTTGCAAATCACGCCAGTGCCAAGTAAATAAATATTGTTAGGATAAATATTGTTGCTTCACTGGCTTTTACGCTCAGATATTGAGGTAAGCACTAACATTAAATAGAAAACCTTACATAGGTCAAAATTCTGCTCAGCTGAGCATCTACGCGAAGTCCCATCCAAAACTCTCACAGCACGAGATTCGAGTCCTAATAGCGACCATACAAACAATATATTACAATTTCTGTTGGTAGGTCCTGCCAGACTACTATATTACCTAACTGTAAATAAACAATGAAATTAATAAAAGGTGGGTTTTTTCAGAAAATGGACTTCGAACTTGCAAGTCTTTCTTTAGAAAAACTGGCAATTCGATTTTCTAAAAACCACCTTTTATTTCTTTCATTTTTTTACAGACTACTATATTAGTATATATTGTGGGTCGCTCTACTAAACTGCTTCCCAATCGGTCCCTGCCTGGTCCGCCCTCCCAAGAAGTCACACGAGCAAGGATAGTTTCAAAACACTTTACTGTTTCGGCGCCTTGATGGTGGGCCTGGCTGCCGCAGTCCTTGTTCGGTTCTTGCCCGGTCGTTGTCCCAACCGTGCCTTGTCCGAACTCCACGAGCACACTGTCACGCGCACCGGGCCACCGGCCACCGCTCCTGCCCCCTCGCGCGCCATCGTCGTTCTCGGCTTCCCACACTTCCCCCCCCCCACATCAAGGCCCGGTCTTCGGGGGGACCCCGGGTGCTCACTGGTTTTGGCCGAGGAGTTGTTCTACCTCGGCCATGATGGCGTCGTCGGAAGTCGAGGGGGACGGAGGGGGCTGGTGGACGACACTGGCCCGATGGCTTGGGCCGGAGGATGCGGTAGCGGCCGATGTTGTGGGGGCCGTCGTGGTGGCGGGTTCGATGGCGGCGGCTGCGGCAGCCGGTGCGTCGGCACGGTTTTCGGGAGGCCGGGCTGGCTGGACGGAGGCCAAGGCAGCGGGAGCCAGGAGGTCCGGGCGGCTTGCCCTCAGGGTCTCGACCGCTGGCGCCACGTTGTCCGGGAGGGGCTATGCCTCCAGCAGGTCGGTGTGGAGTCGACCTGCTTCGTGGGTCTCCAGATGTATTATCGGGACCCCGCACAGCCAGCAGGTGTCAGGCGCTCCCAAGACCCGTGGCGCCGCCGGCTGCGTGTGGCCACGGAACGGGAGTGGGACTTGGTGGTCGGGCTGGCCAGGCGTTGGTCTGGGTTGATGCTTCCAACGCCGGCGGAAGACAAAATGGACCGCCCCTCCTTCCTCCCACGCCGTCCACGTGGCCACGGTGTGGCAGGGGCGCCGACTCCAGGCAGGTCCCCCAGTCGTAGACGGACCCGCTCCGTGGTGCGGGGGTTCCGTCGCGGACGGCCCTGCCTGGTGCCGTGATGTTGCTGCGGACGGCCCTGCTCCGTGCCGCGCAGGCCTGCCTGCTGCCGGGCTTGCGGTACCTGTGGAGCCCAGGCGGCGTTGGCCCGCTCCGCCGTTCGGCCATCCTCTGTGTTCACGCCTCCCTGGACGGCCGCCCCGAGGGTTTGGTCGACCGGACCACTGGGGTCCAGCCGCCCCGGGGCCTGGCCCGTCCGGTGGGCCTCCTGGGTATGGCCCCCTGGGGCGGTTTCTCCAAGGAGGCATCCTGTGTAGAAAGAACACTGTCAGAACACCGGAAAATCATCACTTTCTGTGGCCGAATGTCGCGGAGGCGGTAATTTTCATTGACTATGTTCCCCATCGTGACGGTAATACCCCTTCAAGTCCGCGAAGTGAACTATACCCGACTCCTCATTTGTATCACACCGAGTGAGTTTATAGGTAAGCCGTGACATTCTCGTCTTTACCTCATAGGGCCCTTCCCATCTATGAGCAAGCGATGCGGCGAAACCGCTAGCTGCGTTACTCAAAGGGTGGGTTCTTCTCAGGACCAAGTCACCAACCTTGAATTCCAAGTGCCTATGGCTCCTGTCATACTGCGCCGCTTGATCGATCCTTGCGGCATCAAGATTCTCTCTAGCATCGTGCAGCGCCCCAGACAAGCGGTTCGTTAGCTGTTCCGCGTACCAAGAAAGCGGGCGTCCTGGTGTTCTTTGGTTGCTCTGTAACTCGTTCTCCAGCGCAGACGGGATCTCTTTACCCAGGTTCAGAAACGCTGGCGTGAAACCAGTTGATCTGTTCACGGTATTCCGAAGGGCAAAACCCATCTCCGCGATGTGCTCATCCCAGTCTTGGTGTCTCTTCGTTAGCGCGATCAGCATGCTTTTGATATTCCGATTCACACGCTCAGTGATATTGGCTAGGGGATTGTACGGTGTTGTCCTCTTGTGCTTTATGCTCAGCGCCAAGCAGGAGTCCACGAACACTTTACCCGTAAAATAACTAGCATTATCACTAATGAGACACCTGGGTGTGCCGAAGCGTAGGAAAGTATCTAGTAACTTTTCCAAGATCCGCTCCGAAACCAGATTCCTCAGTGGGTACAGCTCTGCCCACTTTGAGAAATGATCGGTAATAACCAAGAGGTACTGGTTTCCCCGCGGACTTCTCGGCAGTGGGCCGATGATGTCGCAAGCGACGATCTCCCACGGGTAGTGACTCTCGACCGACTGCATTAAGCCCGAAGGCTTCCCCCTCTGGGCTTCGCTTTCTGGCAGGCTGGACAGCTGCGGGTGTATCGGAGTGTGTCTTGCTTCATCCCCGGCCAGGTCGCGGCGCGGCATAACTTATGAAAAGTCTTGCTGCCACTGCCATGACCTGCCAGAGCCGAGTCGTGGAAGTACCCGATAAACCCCTTCCGTAGCTTCCTGGGAATCACCACCCTGAAGGGAGACTCATTACCCTCCCCTTCATCGATCGTTGGGATGTAGCGAAGCAATAAGCCGTCTTCGCCCAGCATATATGAATCAAATTGATCATTAACTCGACCGCCAGCCTTCCCGGTGTCAACCGCAATTTCCGCCAGTTTACTCAACACCCGCTGGCAAAAACCATCTGCTTTCTGGGCGTCGACAAGCTCTTCCTTGCTGACCACTTCACCCCAAGCGACGATCCTTTGCTCCTTCGTGCCGCGCGCTAAGACTGCGCGCGGCACGAAGTTCCGCAGCGAGACTCGGGCATTGATAGCCCGGGACAGCCAGCCTACGCAGCGCTGGTGTAAGAAAGGCGATCCGCAGGCCTGGACACGGGCTCCGACTGTGAGCTCTGATCGACAGGCGACAACAAGGGTCGGCGTGCCTGAACTGCCGGGTCTCGACGACGGGCAACCGAGAGGTACAGTGAACCCATTCGCTGTCTCTCGTTGTTATGTCACTCCCTGGGTGACGGGCGGAGCGCATACAGATCAGGTGGTGATTATTAGTAGAGGGATCTTCATAAAGAACCCCACATTAAAATGGCGCCCATCGTGGGGCTCCAGTTGTGTGGATCGCTCTACTAAACTGCTGCCCAATCGGTCCCTGCCTGGTCCGCCCTCCCAAGAAGTCACACGAGCAAGGATAGTTTCAAAGCACTTTACTGTTTCCTCGCCTTGGTGGTGGGCCTGGCTGCCGCAGTCGTTGTTCGGTTCTTGCCCGGTCATTGTCCCAACCGTGCCTTGTCCGAACTCCACGAGCACACTGTCGCGCGCACCGGGCCGCCGGCCAGCGCTCCTGCCCCTTGCGCGCCGTCGTCCTCCTCGGCTTCCCACAATATATATATATATATATATATATATATATATATATATATATATATATATATATAATACTTACTGTGATAGTGTTGAACGGGACTTCGCATAGTCGCTCAGCTCAGCTGAATTTTGACCTATGTAAGGTTTTCTATTTAATGTTAGTATGTTAGTACTTACCTCAATATCTGAGCGTAAAAGCCAGTGAAGCAACAATATTTATCCTAACAATATTTATTTACTTGGCACTGGCGTGATTTGCAAGGTGTGCGAGCTTTGCCCTACGTATTGACGGAGAAGATAGGTAACATCTAGACACCCGGACAAATTTAAGTCAAGAGGAAAAAGTCTAAGTAACCGGGCATGAATCACTGAAAATAGAAATGAAACCTAAACACATGACTAACACGTTTGAAGCCTTACACGCTACGAAATGATTGTTATTTTACGAAAGAGACCGTGCGCGCACAAAATAAACCGTACTTCCTAAGCGTCAGATACTAAATCGTACATATTAATATGCACTGCATATCTGTTTGACATAAGAAAATATGACAATTACATGTCAAGTTCGGTATTTCAAACTCAAAGCCGAAAGCAAAAGGCCTTAGAGGAATTCTCTAACGATCTGCATTCCCCCGTATTGGGAGGAAGTAAGCGCTGCGCCCGCACTTGTGGATAAGGACTTCGAAGTAATTTTTTTAAGCACACTACTCCAAATTTAATTAATGTTTATGGTCGGATATTGAGGTAACTGCTAACGATAAATAGAAAACCTTACATAGGCCAAAATTCTGCTCAGCAGAGCGCCTGTGCGAAGTCCCGTTCAAAACGCTCATAGCACGAGGTTCGAGTTTTAATAGCGGCCATACAAACGATATATTACATTAGACTGCTATATTAACTAACAGTGAATAAAAAATAAAATAAATAAAAAGTGTTTTTTTTTTCAGGAAATCGACTCCAAACTTGCCAGTTTTTCGAAATTTTCGTTTTTCAGGCACATGTAGCGCATTAAACACTTATTGCAAAATATTGAAATTATGCTGAAAAGAAAGATCTTAAATTGAGCTTTACCACGATATAAAGATCATAAAAATATCTTAATTACGTCAAAGAACAGCTTGCTGAACTTCGTCAAATATCGTCGCAGAGAGCCGGTATGGTAAATAAAAAAAATCACTAAAAAGTGATTTTTTAGTGATGAAAAGTGATGAAAATTGAAGTGAGAGCGAAGAAAAAGTTTTTTTTAAACAGCCTCATTGAAACAAGCATGTAAAAAAACAATTTTTCCGCCAGAAAAAAAACTTTACAGCAATATTTATTGCGTGAGACTGATTTTAGTTTCCGGCTATTTCGTCCGTTTCAAATCGCGCGCTACGAAGTTGGGATTTCGTGACGTCAATCCCAATCGGCTGGTATACTTATCATTGGCTAAGAGTGATTGACAGCTTAGATCTTGGTTGTTAAACCTTTGTTATATGTTGCTATTTCCTTTTGAGCGGCATATTTCCTTTTGAGCGGCATATAAAATCAAACTCTTAGCCAATGAGAAGTATACCAGCCGATTGGGATTGACGTCATGAAATCCCAACTTCGTGGCGCGCGATTTAAAACGGACGAAATAGCCGCGAACTAAAATCAGTCTCAAGCAATAAATATTGCTGGAAACTTTTTTTTTCTTTCGGAAACATTGTTTTTTGACATGCTTGTCCCAATTAGGCTGTTTAAAAAAAAAGCTTTTTTTCTTTGCAGTTACTTTTTAAGGGTGCTATAACCTAGACGCTCAATTAGCATGAAAAGGCCTATGTCTAGAGTGCTCTCAAAAAGTTGTATTCATGTAGCGTAAAAAGTAGGGAAAAGGGATGGAGTGAAATATGGCACTTCCGATAAGCTGGAAAAACGTCAGTTTCCACCTTGGTCGCTTCAACGGTCCATAACTTGAAAACAAAAATCGGACAAAATTGCCGTTTGCGTCTTTTTTTAACATAGAAATTGCCCCAAAACATATATCTTTTTCATCAAAATTAAAATTTCGACCCAAAATCCGTGCCTGAGTTCAGATGAAATCACCAATAAATATATATATGTATATCTCAGTCTCTCTCCTGTACGTTTTTCTTTTTTTTTCCAAGTTTTGAATGGCACGTTACGCTTGGAACTAGCAAAATGCTGATGACGTCAGCAGGATTTTACACCTTTTGATTGAAGCTAGAGTGGTTCCGTCAGCGGAACATTGTGACGCTAACACTTGGTATGGTCCCAATGGGCCATTTTTGGAAATCGCCGGTTCAAGGGGTTCTGGTATGAAAATGTGCAAGCACGTCTTCTAGTGAGCGCAAACACACCCTCAGTAAGAAAAGCTAGATCCTGCTGGTTTTATTGAGCTGCAGTGACCTAGATTGGGCTTCCCCAAAGCACATTGTGTGCCTGTTGTGGCTTAAATTTTAAATCCCAAGCTCCTTCAAAAGTGTTCATTTTATCTCCTTCCTAATGCGCCCATAGTTTCATTCTCAGAATCCTAAAACCCAGTTTTACACCAGGTGGAGCCAGGGATTGCAAGCTTTTTTGTGGACATTCTTTGTGTTACTTGTGTTTCCCTCTTGACTTTGCTAATGTAATTTAGACATAATGCTCGCTCTTGGTTGTTGATCAACGACAAAGGCTGATGAGCCGATGTTTCTCATGTGCGTGCTCGTTTGTCCTTCACTCGCGTACTCATCACCAACTCTGGCAGCCTGATCAACTTCTAGTTTGGCTGTTAAGGATATGCGATGCCAGATTATTTGTCAAATCCGACGAATCCCGTCTAGGCATATTACGAACTTATTGCAGAACGCGTCATGAGCCGAGCCTACCGCCGAACTAAATCACGCCAGTCGCCATGCCTACAATACGGGAGTCACTCTTATTCCTAAAATTTCTTGGTACCCATTATGTTGCATATCCCGAATTATTTCAAAGTAAACTTCGATTGCAGTAGTTAAGTCGCGTTCTGAAAGTCGTAAAGATCATAGCAGAATGTGATTTTCAGCGAAGTCATCACAAGTAGAGCACCCCCGTTTGACCTTTTTATTATTATATTGCCAGCTTGCAACCTGCCTGCACGAGTACCTTCAAATATAATTCAAATACTTTATCAAAGTATTTTTACTATAATCAAGAAAGTTTCTAGTAAAAATAACTTAAATACTAATCTAAATACATTTTCAAATATATATTTCGCATCGTATCTTAAATACTTTTGCTGGGTATTTTGCACACCACTGCATAATATTGAATGTAACAAGAGTTGTCGTCATACAAACCAGGTAAATTATTGTTACATATGAATAAGTCCGGATTTTTTACAAAATATAAATAAAACAATTAAACTTAAGGAAGAAAACAAGAAGGACGGACATCCCCAAACTTCCTCAAGTATGGAAGTTTGTGGTTATTCGTCCTTCTCATTTTCTTTCTCAAGTTTAAATATCCATACCAACCCGCTCCTTCTGTCCTTAAATAAAACAAAGACGTATTTTCTGAACATGTCGCGCTTTTACTGTAGTCTAGGAAATCACGCAAAAAGTATAATTGCTGTCGAGAAGATATACGCATCTGAACCTGGCGAAGCTCCCAAATATGCAACCTGTGACGATCGTTCATATGCAAAAATTTGCCTTTAATCATTTGACGTCAAAAACTGGAGAACTAAAAATATGACGCAAAACCGGTTTTTGACTTTCGTAACTACTTTTCCTATCTTTTATATTTATTTCGTAAGGTTTTGAGACATAACGCTGATCTTAATATATAAATATGTATCTAGAATTTTCTTTTTAAAGAATTTGAAATGTAAAATCTAGTATTTAAGTTGTCACGTTCGACCATACCCTCTGCTTGCTGTTATCCTAAAGGGAGATTAGCTGGGAATGTATAAATACCTTCATAATTACACCTGGAGCGATGTTCTTGCATTACATGATACAAATCTTGCGACAAAAGCGTTTAATTCAGTTGTGCAAGACGCGATTAGCATTTTTGTTCCTAAAAGCAATTTCTCAAGTTTTGATATACCCGGTCTGAATTTCCAATGAACTAAAAATATATCTTAAAAAATATAATTTCCATATACTTAAAAAAGCTCTAACTTCTTGCACACTAAATTCAGGATGTATCGTGCTCTCTCAAAAAAAAAATTGTACTCGCATCTTACCTTACTCAACACAAACGTTGAGTCCATCCTTGATTAAACGTCGAAGATAGATCAGCTCTTTACCTTAAAGCCGGTAGTGGAAAACCTCAAATCCACCGTAACGGAGGTTGAGAAGTTCAATGACTTTTTGTGACGCAGATACGACTCCCTGTTATCAACAGCCACCACCAACTCCGCCTCAATAACAAAAAGCCGCAACGAAACTCCGGCTTTTAGAGCAGTGATAGCGGAGCAGCTTAAAACCATTCAACATCTCCAAGAGTAGCTCGATGACAGCGATCAGTTCAGTCCTCTTTCCCATCGAGAGGTTCATGGACTGCCTCGTTCCCCAAAAGAAGATCTGACTATTGTTGTAGGCAAGTTGACCAATCAACTTGGCCTTCCTGACTTTCATCCAAGAGACATTCTACCAGTGCACCGTATACCATCTCGAAGTACCGTCTCTCCGGCTATACTGATTACATTTTCTTCGATGATAGTCAGAGATCAGTGGCTAACCATAAGCGGAAAGCTGCGGATTCTTGCAACCAACGGGACACTGTCAAAGCTCTTCGTCAACGAAACCCTGACCCGAAAGAACAAGGAACTGTTTTGGAGGATGCGTGAGAGAGCAAAAGCAAAGCTGTACAAGTACAGATGGGTCAAGAACTATGAGCTATTCACAAAGAAGACAAAATTCTCGCCAGTGGTTCGCATCCATCGGCAGGACGACCTAAAAAAGTGTTTAGCCTTTCACCTTGTTAAACGGTTCTCCAAGAATGGAATGAAAACAACTTCGAATAATGGAAGTACAGTTTTGTCGGTGGTCGGATTCTGCATCCCTTCAAGGCTTCTTGCACTTAATGAGTGATGACGCTCTTGATCTCTAAAATGTGAACATTATGAGTATACGCAAATATTGGAATCAGTTTATGGCAACAGTGAATTATACCATAGCATTCTTCGATGTTTTCATACTAACAGAAATCAATGCTAAAGACGACATATGTAATGAATTCGAGTTGCCGGGTTATAAGGCACTATTTTAGCCCGT
This sequence comes from Ixodes ricinus, assembly GCA_037355805.1. Classification (NCBI taxonomy): domain Eukaryota; kingdom Metazoa; phylum Arthropoda; class Arachnida; order Ixodida; family Ixodidae; genus Ixodes; species Ixodes ricinus. The sequence goes on along the minus strand of JAZHYW010045925.1, from coordinate 37,574 downwards.
GCTAAAATAATGCCATCAATACCTTTGTCCTTGTTTGATTTAAAACCGAAAGGGGTAGTTCTTACGTTAAGCTCAGTCATCTGGGGAAAGAACGCCGAGAAAATATTTGTGTCTAGAGACCGTGCTGAAAACAGAGCATTATCACGGGCTACAGCGGAAAATTTAGCGTACAATTATTATAAGTAGTAGTAGTTGTAGTAATAGTAGTAGTAGTAGCAGCAGCAGTAGTAGTAGTAGTAGTAGTAGTAGTAGTAGTAGTGTAGTAGTAGTAGTAGTATAAAACGATTACCGAATTTTCCTGGCTATAGTCCGCACTAGGTGTATAGTCCACGTGGGCAAATTTGGGGTAAAAAATAAACGTTTTTGTTTAGATCATCCGCGTTTTTGTTTAGATATTGACACGAAACTCTTCTCATACACGACACACCTAGACAAATATCTGCTTTCCTAGCTCACAAAGATGCCTTTATGATACATAAATTATCATTAACATGATCTTTCATTCACAAAATCCGCTCGTCATTATGAACGATCTTGAAAAACAACATTCCTGTATATTCCGCACGCGTAGATAGTTCGCGGACAATTGCCCGGAAAATACGGTACTTATATGCGCATATAACTAGGGTTCCGTGTTTTCGGTGTTTTCCTTCAAACTTGGAAGTGTGTTTTTTTCTTTTCTTTTTTTTTTGGAGGGGGGGGCAATTATTTTTTAGATTCGGGATTTTTATGTAAAGTTGTTATAACTCAACCATTTTACACAAAAGACACCAAGTCACAAGTAAAAAATAAACCCCGAAAAAGAAAAAACACCCCTTGATTCGGGAAAAAAATAAACACCGGGAACACGAAACCCTACATATAATGCACATCAATATTGCCATTTTTTACGTCACTTTAAACTAAAGTTTATTCGAGGCTAGATTTTTTTTGTATAAAATATGCACAACGAATTTAACAAGTCAAACAAAACAAATTTAATATTAATGAAGCCTCCCAAATTTTGCAGTACTATATGAGATTCTTTTTGATAAAAGTTCGATCTTACTTTTTCGACAGCGAAATTATTTCAACAGCCCAAACCGCGAATCTTTATTCTCGTGTATTCTTACTCTCATTGGACTCACGTTTCTCTCATTTGAAGGTGTTCTGCTATGGATACTGGAGCGATGGTTTTCAATCTACCAGATCGCACAGATTGGCACGATACTTGCCTGGCTTGGAATGATAGCCTCGACGTTTGCACCAAGTTTGTCATGGGTAGTGGTCACGTATGGCTTTATTTATGGTAATATGCAATTCCTGGGAGTACAATGTGTGGTTAATACCCCTTTTTCAAATTATTTTTATATTTCTGTGAGATAATTACTGCTTTAAAGTTACTTCCATAATTTATGTAAGTGTTGCCCCTAAGTAGAACATGGTAGGTGATGCGTAACAGTTAGCGACGTGTGATGACATGCTGTAGCACCAATCACCAATTCTTATTCTATAACACTCTCTGAAGTATTGAAACTAGCTAGGCGTAGATAGTTTTTACAACGTTTAATATTTCAAGAACTTTGAACCCAATAGTTGTTGCAATAAGTTAATGTTTATCTTACTAAATTATTTTTTATATATGGTCCTTCCCATTTCTTTCTCAATTTGAAAGTCTCTACGGCAACGCTAAAATAACTGGCATCAGCGGTGGGCGCAAATTTATTGTTAAGCATCTAAAACTTTTTTCTTGACTGGTTACAATAAATTTTATTGTTCAAAGATTTATGGTGTGAAAGGAATGTTGTGGATGCGCACTTACCCACTGCCAGTGGTGGAACATAAGACTCAGAACCTTGGGGAACTCGTTTTCATTCTTGGCAGTACATAACATTAGGAATTCTGCTTTTCGTATTTATTTGATTGTTTTTTTTGTTTTTTTTTTGTAAATTATGCGTTTGCTTTTCTTATAAAATCTATGTAGTAAAATATGTGACGGTTTTTTGTGTGTTCCGTCACACTTTCTTCGCTTCACCCAGCCCTGAAACACAATTTCTGTTTACAAACAAACAAGGCGATTCAGTATTCCCGGTCTGTCAAAAATTAGTTGAGCAGGATAATAATAGAAAACGAAAGGGTTGAGCTAAACTTCAAAAAAGAGGGTGTAGCCTTACACCCTTTCTTACATATAATACACCCCATAACGTCAGTTCGACGTACACCGTACTGACGTGTAACTGAAGGCCCTAACTTTTGCGGGGTACTTCATAACGGTGCGTTATAACATAATAAACAGCTGAAGTACGTATCAAAGACTACAAAAAAAAACTTAGGTTTTGCAGTAGGGCAAAAAAATACTAGTACTTTTTTGCAGTCAGTCGCGCGTACATTCGTTATTTCAAAAGGTTCCACAACTCGGCAATCAAGCGGCTCGGGAAGGTTGGTACTGTTGGTTCAACGTCAGTGAGCAGTACGTCGAACTTAAGTTTTGGGGTGTATTAAATGTGACAAGGGGTGCAAGAATATACTTTTTTTTTTCAGTGAAGTTAATACACGACCTGCACGGCACACTGAACATAAACGTTCCGCACTCTTTCCACTAAATCTTAATCGAGCGCCCTTCATCCAGCCTCGCCATTTCAACTTCCACAGTTAGTGCATTTTAGCAAACTTTCCACCAACGTATGCATGGTCGCTTCTCATAAAAAAAAGAACAAAAAAAAACTCACGAAACAAAGTATGTTTCCCAAAGAATTGTAGCAGTTTTAACATCAGTTATAAACTATATCCGTCACCGACCGCGCAATTTTCAGCAAAAAGGGCGCTAGCTGTCTTTACCTGACACCAAAGTTTGAGAGCTTCCCGTGTTCTGATTAGAAAGTTGGGATTTACACTTAATTTCTTTTTTATTATAATTCATAAAATCCCCTTCCTGGTAGCCAATTTCAGTTAGCTTCGTGTATTCGTGGGTTCCGTCGGCCGCCATTTTTTTCTTAGTAAAAAATAATTTATTATCGCATGTTTCTCATACCTTATATTACCGTATGAAAGGTTCATATAAAAAGAAGTCTGAAAACTAATTAGTTTTGTCAGAGCACGTCACAAATTCAATGGGTTCAAGGCGGTCTCCCATAAAACATCCACGTATTATAAACAAAGCACACAAAAATGTTGGCTGTTGTTCGTCACATATATTTATTCATAGTATTCCAAATCCGGAACCAATTAAAGACAAATGGGCGAAAACAATGACATGTATGCGTTATCTGAGAGGCGAAGTATGCTAGACAACCATGTCCAAACTTCAAATCAGCATATACGCTCTTCAACCAGAAAATTATACATAATAAATGATATACTTCTTGCATTAAGTATTACGGTTTAGTGGTCGTATAGCAAGCGGGCGAGCTAGCCATGTCGCGGCGGTCGCCTGTTGTTCGCCGTCACCTAGCGGTAGCCGGCCCAGCATCACTCGGTAGCAATGCCGACAAACAGTACAAAGGGGAGAGTCTCCGTCATGATTACGACGGGGTTTAATGCTTTTACGAATCAGGAAAACTTCTTCGGTAGCAGGCATTGAATCATCGGGAACGCAATGTGGACGAACACCGCAGTGGACAGTGTCCCTCCGTGATTGCGACGGGGTTTAAGGAAGTTACGAATCCTGGAACATTTTTCTGGGGTGCTAAAATGACGAAGGGAAAACTCCTTCACAAGTTTGGCTACGTGTACTACGTTAAGGAAGTCCGTCTCGACAGACAAGTGGATATCGCGGCGCGCTGTACCCCACAGACGAAAGTGAGCGTGCCCGGAAAAAACGTTGAGCCTCGCATAAGTACATAAGAGGGTTTTCCTAGTTGGCGTTGAGGGCAGTGGCCAATGATATACGTTTATTGCTTGCTGAATCAGCTTAACAACAACCGGGTGATTCTTTTCGCGCCGTTCCGCGATTCCCAGCACTGCTCTCTCCTTGTAGGCTGATGGAAACATCCAAGGGTAGGTTGAAGCTTGAGTGGGCGACCTTGTTCCGCTCCTCGTTCCCGGTGAAGAATTTGCTGCATACTTTAGAGTCTGCTGTAGGTGCCCTCATTGTTCCATCATTGGTAAAAATATTATTTGTATTATTTCTTCAGTATCTTAAAGGAAAACGCGCACTGCAAGGGGAGAAATGACAGTCACTTGCATCAACGCAAAAGTCTCACCCAAGTCGCGCGGCGCTCCGCCTCGTACGGCTTCGAAGGGAAGCCGTAGAACGTCGTGCCATGCGCATTGTTGTACGCACAATTGCAGCCGACCAAACAACAATTGTTGTTGTTGTTTTTTTTTCTTTCTTTTTCTCTTGCGGGAATAGCGATTTCACAAATTACAGCGCTAACCCGCTATTGCCGCTGCAATGCAAAACCAAAGCAGGGTCTGGCAGAAGCTCCTCGATGTAACTGACCCGTTTGTCGATGAGGGCGCCTTGGTCGGGTCTTCAATTAAGTGCGCCCGGTTCCTATGGGCTATATATTTCAAGAGGGCGGTTTATCAATATGTGTTTGTTTAACGACCAGCCCTGATAGCTTGGAAAATGTTCCGTTTCCTTACCGCAACATTTGGACAGATACTGACATTCAACAATGTGTATTTGAATTTTGCGGTGAAAGAACTGTAAATGCTTTCTGAAGTGGATTAAATTTGATAAACTTACATATTCATCTTGCTATTTACGCTTCTATGTTCCATATGTGTTTTAAGCTATCATGTTATGCTAAAACTTTATTTTAACGAAAGGCACAAATGTAAACAAGAGTTCTCTTTTCAAATCACTAAAATAAATCAAGCGATTGTAACTAGCAGTTTCTATCTAGGCTTATAATAACTTTAAGACTAACCTTTGTCTTTTCATTTCAGGTACCGGTGTAGGAATTTCCTCGTTGTCTCTTAGTGTCCTTATCATGACACTCTTTGATCAGTACAGGGAGTCGCCAGCGGCATCAAGTATTCGGGATCCTCCCTGTCCTCGTTGATCTTCGCGCAAATAGTCGTACTCATGGAAAAAGCGTATGGTCTTCGAGGTACCTTTCTCCTCTGCGGGGGAATCATGATACATTCCACAGCTCTCGTTATTCCGCTGAAAGAACCTCTGTGGAAGAAACCCGGGCAAACCTTGCCTGAGCTGCGAAAGCCACATGAAAGCGCAGCGATTGACACCATGGGCCAGCACCAAAGTCCCTCGCCGCAAAGTCAGTCCCCTCTGAACGTACCACGTTACTCCAACGTGAGAGTGAGTGGAAATCACTGAGGCTCTTTCGAAAACCCATTTTTTATGTCATTATACTATACTCACTCCTCGAAGATTACAGTAGCCTCATTTTTCGAACGACCATCGTTGACTACGCTATGGACAAAGGATGCTCTCTTACGATGGCAGAATCGCTAGTGATGTATTACTCGATGACTGAGGTGCTGGGACGCTTAGTCATTCCCCTCATTGCAGACCGGAAATTCCTCCATCGCAGCACACTAGTGACAATTAATTGTTTCGTCCTGGCCTGTGCAATGCTTATTCTTCCTCATGTTAGGTCATTGTCGGGCCTTTTTGTCACGACTCTCTTCACAGCCATGTCTCTCGCGGTTAATGTATCAATAAAAAATGTCCTTATGGCTGACTACCTCGGCGTAGACGGGATATCGACATGCTGGGCAATTTTGGGACCGGCTGCTCTGCCCCTTTGGCTATGCAACCCTGCGATAATAGGCAAGTGCAGTCCTCTACTTTTCAAAAAACAAACACCCTGGTTTAATCTTTTCTTTTTTTTTTCACTATAATCTGCGGTGAAAACTTGTTTCTGGGCGAATATGTGAGGTGCGGCCGCAAATAAAAAGTACCCATGAACATCACGGACACATGATTGCGGCTTCCTACGTACAAAGTACCTCACGGTCAGATGCAGCACGCCATCGGCGTGTTGCCTCTGAGCGTGCGGTACTGTCATACAGATCACTGTCCTAAAAACAAATCGATCATCTTTGTCTGTGCTACACTTTTATACGAATTCCTCCTCCTGCAGTTTTAACGCACGGCATTTATCCCCGCAAGCAAGCCTACTAAAACCCGGCAATTGCGTGTTTAACATTCCTGTATTTTGTATCCATAGGTGAAGCTCACTTTAAACTCCAGATTCCTCAATAAAGTGTACGCACAATGCATTTATATATGATAAACCGTTTATTTTGACTGAAGCGAAACCTTAAAAAAAAAAACTATGATATAATATTTTCTGTTTGATTCATGTAGTTCAGTCCTTTCAAGCCACACATGCACGCTATCGTTACTCTACAGCTTCATTGTTGCACATTTTTATTTGCATGTATCTCTTTTCACAGCTATGCACAAAGCGTTAAAATAAAAACTAACCCAATCCCAATCATCATTATATTATTGTTTATGTTAACATTGCTTCAGGGAGTTTATTTTTGACTCCTTTGTAAGTCATATTCACTATCTATTTTGAACTATTAAATATCCTGAATATATAGCAGAAACACTCCGTTTTATAAATATTTAACATAATGCCGCCATCTTAACACTTGTTTTATTCGCCATGAGTGTTATAAACGTTTAAATAAGCGAAAACAAATAACGCACAAAAGTATGTAGTAACGCAAACAGGGGGCAATTGTTCAATGCGCAATTGTCCAAGTAAAAATACCTAGTTTGATTAATTGTGTAATTGTGTCGTGGCAATTCTTGTTAGGCGAATAAAAGAGCACTTTATTGTGGTATGCTCCTTTTTGGCATATTGTAGATTCAGATAAATTATCTGGTGATATACCACGCGAGAATACACAACACCAGTGACTTCGAAATAGAACTCTAACAATAGAAAACATCGTGAAATTTCTTATGACTATTGTACACCTACTTACAGACAATTTCTGGTTAACTCAGTTGTCAGAGCGCTCTACTAGTATTAGAGAGGTCGCAGGATCAAATCCCGCCTCAGGCAGCTTTTTAGATTTTTTTAGCGGCCACCAATCACCTAGAGGGCGCGATATGCGCTCCACTTTAGGTAAAAGTCAATTTATTCTTACGTACGATTTCATTTCCTCAATGCCCGATCTTCTGGTAAACATTTTTTTTTTTTTAGTATTGCGTAGTTTAAACAGAGTTCCTCGAAATTGCCACATTTTTGCGTTGAGTAATTGCACTTCACAAGTGTAGCACAAACTGAAGTTAAGACACTTGTACTCAATTGTCGCAAAGCTCAAGTTTATAATCAATATTCCAGCTGTTTCAACAGTGTACATATGGCAATTACAAAGCCGTTTTGATTTGTCGTATGTCTATAATAAAACTAAAGTAAAATTCATAAACGTGTCTATATTACCAAGATGCATGAGAATATGTACGAGACTCTTCTCGTAATTCGCTTAGCCGTGGGAAGGTAAGCTATTATGCATTTCTCTAACGTTAAGTATAAACAAATAAATAAAGCAAAACAATATTATTGAAGACGTGGGAAAATTACATGGAATGTGCTAACCTGGAACATTTGTTCTGATATGCTTCATTTTATCCAGGAATTTTCCGAGACTCAATGGGGACCTACGACAACATCTACAGGTTACTTGCTGGATTCAATTTGCTGAACGTAATAATGTTTTATTTTGTTTCCCATTATGAGAGAAACGGCTTTTTGTTACAAGAAGGATAACACTTCTATTAAATAAAACGTTCATTGTGAAAGGTCACTGTGTCTTGACGCAATTACAACTTTTTTTTTTATGGACTTTTACCTTTGACCAAGATGATTGAAATTGAAATGGATTTTTTTTTCCAACTGCCCTCGAAAAGATTTTAGTAATCTTAACATTTCACGGCGCCTAGAAAGAACATAACGTATTTTTAACTTACATTTTTCAATTTGGCATTCATTGATATCCGTTTTTCTTCCAGCAGAATCAGATAAAATCTCCCTAAAGAATTCCATCACATGCTCTATTGAACAACTGTCGCTACCTTATGGTCAAATAATCACATAAGCGTGCTGCTTCAAACTTAATATATTTATCGATTATTTTTTCCTCATTTTTTTTCACGTATACTTTTGTTGGCCGATATTAATGTGTGAAGACACTTATGGTGCGAGTAAAATTGTTAAACCTCTTGTTATCTTTTTCTGTGATCCACAAAGTTAAAGTATCGACACTATCACAAAATTGTAGCCCTATACAGAAGTACAGGTGCGACAGCAGAGCTCCGGCAACTGTGCCTTCCGCAATCACTGAACACAAAATTATTAAGAGAAAGTATGTGCCTTAAAGTATGAAGAACATAAAATAAGACGACGTGTCACAGCAACTTTCAGCTGATGGTACCAAAGGCTATATGATCTGCTCTTAAAAGCTATTGCAGAAATCTAAAGATCTAGCGTAAGACTTCACGAGGGGAAAACACCTTCCACCAAGGGTGTGATATTGATTCGCCGTCTGGTGGCTGAGGACGGTTGTAGAATCACTCATACTCGTATTGGAGTTAAAAAGCTGCGTTATCCGTTTTTATTAAAGGAAGTTTAAAACAGGAAGATGTTTCAGCCGTGGTTTGTGACGTGGCGCTAAAGACAGCAAGGCAATCGGGAAATAACTGATATATTCAATCCGGCAACATTCTAGCTTATAATTGAAAGGCGCTGAATCTCACCTTAGTTCAAGAAATTTACTTTTATCTGAGTTTTATAGAGGCACCAAACATTTTTGTGCAAACAAGGAAGCCCAAAATAAGTTTTTAAGCGGACCAATTCACTTTGAAGCCCTATTTCAGGCATTTGTTTTCGACAAGATTGAAAAACAAAAATGGTGCAGAAAGACGGAGATGAACTGTTCAAATCACTAGAGGACGGCGAATTTGTCACTGCAACCTCGGAGTATGCGTGGACTGAAGCATAAATACGCTTCAAATCAATTTAACTATAAATATACAGAATAAATATGTATTTTTTCTGTTCGTTTGGCGTAGATCTGAAAGCTGCGTATGAAACATTTGCCTTTCTACCACGGTGTGTCTTTTCTAGGTCCTAATAAATAATATTTTTACCATTATTCACTAAGGAATGGTTGTATCGTTGCTGCGATTAAAGTATATTTGTTTTTTACCGCCAAATTTTGTATCATCATTATGAAACAATTTTAACTCATATCGCCTAAATCCCTGTTGAAAATGCCGCTATTCAACAACTTTGAGGACATTTACGAACCACAAAGTCTTTTGATTTTAAGGTATTTTAAATGCCGGGGTAAAACTGAATCTTCGGGAGCGACCCACAAAATGAAAGTGTTCAATGAATTCCGCACGTTGCTTCAACCATATATACCATATATAAACAAATCTCGTACGTTGCGCACAAAAAAAAACACTCGAAATTTTTTTTTTTTTTAAGTAGAATATTCATATTTTATTGCGTGTTTCACTGTTCTTGAAACATTCACGGCTATAACCATTCGCGTCTATTTCTTAACAAAATCCAAACGTCGAGTTTTTTTGTTACACGATGTTTCTTTTAATGTCATTTTCTATAGAGCCACCAACATCTCGTTGCAAATTTTCCGGTGAGCGGTTTTTTTGTGTTTTTTTTCATTTAATAGTCGTGCCTAAGATATTGAAATACAACAAACTTTATTTATATTTATTATTTGGAGATTGATATATTCCAGTCATAGTATTTGTATATTGCATTTAAATACTTCTCTTAGAAATTTAGTTTATTTGTAATAAACTACATTTCGTTTTCAAAGTTTTTCGTTTTCTTTATTTTAATACATTTGTGCAAATGTGGAATTCCACCAAACCATGGTTAAATATCTTGTTACACTGAGCATGCTCTGTATAACAGGCCCCATTTATTTCTAGTTTGATAGTACATTAGATACTCCATTGTGTACTCACTTTTTTTGCCGTTTTAGAACCAATGTTTAGGTAACACAATAATATGTTTAGCATTATATCCTCAAGTGCTCAATGAAGAGTATGAAAAGGAATATTGTTTGGGTGCTACGATTTCTGTTTTATTTAAATTAAAGAATTTATGAGATAGACTACCGACTTGTCTAAGACATGGTTAAAACAATCTCTTTGTGCGTAGCGTGAAACTAATTGTACGAACAAGAGAGCCCCTAATTTAGTATTTTAGTCCCAAAATTAAAAGGAAGTTATCAACAGGTAGCATTCCTATAGAGTGAATGACTCATTATATTAATTATATTGTTGCAGTAAAATTGTATGGCCTAGTTAATTAGACATCACAAAGAACTGTTAGCGCGAACGACAAAGGAGAAGGGATTTTCCTACCCAGCATTCTGCTTGTCTTTTGTCTTTCGCGCTTCTGTTTTTGTGATTCGCTAAAGGCTTGTTCACACATACATCACAGCGTTAAATCAACACCAGGAACAGCGCTGGCCTGAAGGTATAATTTAACACTGATAAATAGCTGTATACTGATACAGCGCGAACGTTTTTATTTATTTTACTTTACATTACAGGTACCCCTTTCAGGCTGTCTCAGGATTGCGTCTTGTTACAAAATACATGAGCAAAAAAGAACAAGAACAGTAAAGCAACCGATAACCAGAAATACAATCACCATCCCGGCGATCTCCCGGTTACGTGGGAGCACACCCCTGGAAGCCCCGCAGAGAATTAATGCAGTATTTGAGAAATACCCACGCGATGACGGCTGCACAGATCTTTTTGAAATTGTTGTTTAAAGTCATTGACATGTTCGTGAAAAATTAAACTGTACGAATATTTTACTACAATTTCCATGATAATTGTTTTTAAAAATGGCGAAATTGGGGAAAATCGGCTGTTTTGTCACTTTTGCGTTTGAAAAAAATTTACAAAATCCTTAATCATAAGTTTAAAAGTATCCCGCTCCTTGACTTCTAAATTTAATATGGAACCGAATGATATCAAAGTTAGTAATATAAGTCGATCCCTTTCCTAACTACAGTAAATTAAATTAACTTGGTGCTTGTTTTCGTTGTTTTTTTTTAATAATAATAATAACTTTATTTTTCATCGATTATGATGGGGGCCCAAAAGGAGAGAACAAAACTGCAGTAGGCAGCTTCACTGGTGTTTGGGCCCCTTACACTGGTCAACAGCGAGCATGCAGAAAATATACAAAAGACACGTTATGCCGTATAAACAACGTACAGTGCGCCGCAATATGAAAGACCCTCTCGGAGCGCGTGTCCAAGCGCTCCGAGTGGGTCTTTCAAATTGCGGCGCACTGTACATCTACGGTTTATATGCGTAAAAACCAAGATTCAGCCAAATACAAAACGTGAAACTAAAATAATAATCGCACACGAAAATATTGGCGCATGTCCTTGAAAGTTAAACTGTCAAAATCAATATTGCCAATAGAAAGACATTTTAGGAGATATGGGAGTGTGAAATTTAACATGTAATAGCCATAATTTGTTCCCTGGGTGATAATCCTCCGTTTCTCTGCGTTACGGGTAGGGTAAGAAGGGGAAATTATCCTTAACAACACAGGTCTTTCTAGAAAGACCGATCCCCTTATGTTTCCACTTTTAAAACCAGTACAGAGTCTGTTGTGATATAAATTGGAGATATTAATTATCTTGCAGTTCTTAAATAAATCGGCTCAATGGAAGTCATACGGCAGATTACATATTCCTTTCAATATTTTGTTCTGCAATGAACAGAGTTCTTCAATACTAGTTGTTGGTATTGTGCCCCAAAGCAGATTACAATATGTTAAATGGGAATAGAATAGTGATTCATAAATTGACAATTTAACGCTCGTAGGTAAAACAGTCAAGTAGCGATACAGTATCGCAACTACACAAGTAAACTTTGAAATAATATAGTTTATATGACTATTTCAGCTTTTTGTCTCGCTAAAAAACACAACACAAATTTAATTAACCTGATGCATAGTTTCGGTCTTACTCAAATTGTAAACGAAACCACACGAATAAATTTTGTTTTGGACCTTGTTTTCATCTCGAGTACGAATGATGTGCGGTCAGTTCGTATTCTTGACAAGATCAGCGATCATAACACGGTTTTAGTTGAAATGTCTCTGCCATCAGTAACTAGAAAGAAAAGTACTAAACTCATCAATATATACAGCAAGGTTAACGAATGTGCCCTAAACGAGGCTTCTGAGTGGTTTGCTTCAGAATACGCACACCATTTTTATAAAATATCTGTGGAGTGAAACTGGAAATTACTAACAGACGAGTTTAAGCAGTTGAAGTCTCGATTTGTACCTCAAATTGTGTTAAAACCGAATGCTGATCAACCCTGCTTTACGAATACACTTAGGAAACTAAATAATAACAAAGCGTCTCTTTGCCAAAGCTAAAACAACCAACCTTGTATCCGATACGTCTAAGTACTTGAACTGTTTTAAGGAATTAAAAAATAGCACAAGAAATGCAAAGAACAGATACTTCAAGGAAGACCTGCTATATTTATTGTTAACCAATCCTCGGAAATTTTGGGAAACAATATGTCCAAAAAAAGATGGCTCTCTCCCTAAGCTGGGCAAGGATCTCAACGAAGTATTAACAAACCTAGAATCAGCTACCGTCTTTAACTACTATTTTCGTCTTTGTTTACCGTAGAAAACTTACCAGTACCCCTTGATCCGATATGTAGACTACTTAACGTTTCTTGCGAACCTATTGTCTTTGACCATAATAGTATCCTGAATGCAATCGAAAAACTCTCCCACAGCTCAGCCCCTGGCGACGACAATATTTGTCCTAAACTTCTCAAAATAACAATGCACATATCATATCACCTTTTCCGTTGACTATTTCAACAATCACTTGGCTCGGCTACCCTCCCGGAGGACTGGACATTCGGGAGAGTTTCACCTATTTTTAAATCCGGAAACAAGCAGGACTACTGTAATTACAGACATATATCGCTGACAAGTGTGCCATGCAAAATTTTTTAACGTGTCGTCTACTCCCACATTATGAAATATTTGTCCGAAAAAAATTATATGTAACAACCAACATGGTTTCAGGTCGGAATATTCATGCGAAACCCAGCTTTTTGAGTTTGTAACCGATTTGCATAACAATTTTCATTCCTCTAAACCCACTGATACCACCTTCATCGATTTCTCTAAAGAATTTGACACGGTTCCTCACCAGCGACTTCTATACAAACTTTCTGAACTTCACATCCATTTATCTATTAAACTCTGGGTAGCTGAATTCTTAACTAACCGTAAGCAAGCTGTTCACCTTGGGCATGCCAGATCACCAAGCCTGCCTGTGCTGTCGGGCGTCCCCCAGGGCAGAGTTCTCGGTCCGCTTTTATTTCTTGTATATATTAACGATCTTCCTCACCAGATAACATCATCTATTAGGCTTTTCGCGGATGATTGCGTAATTTACCGTCGCATCACTAACCCTGAAGATTCGATACTATTTTTACTCCCCGTTGTGTTAAACTAACTGCCTATAAGACTTTCGTTCGATCAAAATTGGGCTACGCCAACTTCATTTGGTGGCCTCATCAATCATATCTCATTACTAAACTCGAATCGGTACAAAACAAGGCATCACGTTTTATAACACATGACTACTCACGAACGTCAAGCGTAACTGCACTAAAATTCAGCCTCGAACTATGCCCTCTATCTCAAAGAACTCAACTTGCTCGTCTTGTCTTTTTTCACAGAACTTACTATTCCTCTTCCGATTTTCGAAACGCCAACTGTCACCCGCCACCTCACATCTCCATGCGCCACGACCACAGCCTAAAAATTAAACCTCTATTTGCAAGAACTAATAAATTCCGAATTTCCCCACTTTCTCTCACTATTACTAACTGGAATTCCCTTCCTGAAACCATAGTACGTGAATCTAACCCGAAGACATTCCGTGAACTCTGCAACACACACCTGAAAAGTGCTGATCTTTAGCATGTTTAGTTGTTAATTACTTTTTCTACATGTCATGTTTTGATATTTGTCCGGTTGGTAGTTTTTGCGTTTTTCTATTATTTACCTTGTCGTCACTCTTCTGCTATCTGTATATGTCATTTGATCCCCCTCATGTAATGCATTTCATCTGATATGTCTTTGAGGTGTAATAAACTGAACTGAACTAAAGTGAACTAGTGTTTGGAAAAAAACACTAACAATTTTGACGGGAGACGAGTCATAGCGGAGAATTTTAGATAGAACCAGAGGCTTATTTTTTGGTCGAATAATCACTGCTTTGGTTTTATTAATATTAATTTGCAATGATTTGTTTTTCTTCCTGCTTTTTATATTTGAGAAAGTAAAGATTTTTATATCATTTAATTCGTCGTGTGTGTGTGCTTAGAGCCTAAAACGAAACGATCTGGGATCGTGTTGCCGCAGCGCTTCCCTCCCGACCAAGGTAACAAGAAAAAGGAAACTTTTTTGCAAACATCGATGGACTTCAGAGATTGATCTGCTCGCCTCGTCGCGTTTTTTTTTTATTTTCTCAATCTATTAGATCAGCATAACCAAGGAAAGACGAGCTGGATGCGTGGAGTTTTCCTAATTCTAAAAAACATAAACGTGTTAGGATGTGAAAAGGCTCCTAAAAGAACAGACCCTTATGATGATAAAGCCATCAATCAGCATGAGAAACAATTCTACCATTCCATGCGCTAGATCAGTGTGGCCAAAGCGCAATCACTACTCTAATTGTGTATTGGTGCAGAGTGAAGTATTCGAGGTGTCTGACATGAAGGGCACTAAATATATCATGCCTAAATTTTGTAAAATGAGTGTTATTGTAGATATCCGCTACTACAAAACTCCCCTTACCATCGCGTGCGCTCATACAATGTAAAATATAAAATAGATCAGGCGAAGGTTTGTGCATGCTGTCAATTTGGATGATTTTCTGGGGTCATCGATTAATGAGTTTTAAGGAAAATATGACGAGCACGTTGAACATCATATTTCATAAACTATAGTTACTTTAAAGGGTGCCTGTGTAATACCGCATCGGAACTAACTCCTATAAATAATCGGCGAACTAGCTCGCGATCGTGCGCTTAACAGCGTTCTCTGGTTTGCCGACCTTTTAAACGAGTTCGTTCTGAAGGTCTTTAATGTGCCCGTGTGACTGCGGTATTAGAGCAGCTCTCAAACCTGTAAAATTACATTAATTTGAGAATTAATATTTGTAATATTATAGATCTTATTGGCGAGTTCATTCACTTTTGTGTGTTTCATTTCACGTGTTTCTTTGCCGATTGTAGTGAATAGGGTGTCAATGTGCAAAAAAGAACACATTGATAAATGGCAACTTAATCTAGAGCAGAAGTATGCCCATTACTACGCTGTACCTTTCAACAAAAACAAGATATGCCGATGTTCAGGAACCTTAAGCTCCACCTCATATACTTTCAAGATAGGGAGGGCACATTTCCGAGCACGTCGCACCGATTCCTCGTTCATGAAAATCGACATATATATATATATATATATATATATATATATATATATATATATATATATATATATATATATATATACCTACCGTACAAATATGCGCCTCTGTATTAACTGGATGAAAGCTGGCCTGCAAAAACACTGTTGTCGAAGAGCTTCATACCGGATATATGCGATCTGAGTTTCGGGTTGATTGTCGGTGCGCAGTTGGCCGGCTGCGTTGGAAATATTCCGTCGCAGTCTTGCGTCTTTAAAGCGAGGTTTGTGGCGCAGGTGTTCGAAACAGTTGCGCTGTATTTTTGCCGCTTTCGAGGCTTATACTTCCTATTTTTAGTCCCTTTTGTCATTTGTATGCCCCAACCCCAGGCTATGATTCCCGCTGGGTACCACGAAACACTCGAAAAACACGTGTCTTCTCACAGTACCAGTGCAGAGCATTACAGCTTGGATCTTCGGTGTTTGGAAAACCCTTGAGACAATGCCACACAGCATGCTTGCTCGTGATATCTGTCTTTTGTTGTTTCGTTCTGTTTGTTGGTTTGTTTGTTTGTTTTGAAAGAAAGGGTGTGAGCGATTTGCTAATTTTAAAAATTGCAGCTTTTTTCAGAATTAAAAATAAATAAACTTGTAATTCATTTGCTTAGGACAGAATTAGACCAGATTCAGATCGCAATTACTCGATCGCTTCGATACACAAGGTTCCAGGAGCAGTGGTGCTGCCTGCTTGAAACCTCCTTCATTGATATAATGCTAACAAGGGCGAGTCAAAAGTGATTCTAATATTAATATTAATAATTATTAATATTATTATATTTATTGACTCAGAAGAGCCGCGGTTCCGAAGAAAGGCAATTGCCCATACCGTGGAAGCCCGCAGTTTCGCGTCTAGTGATTGTGACTATATGGTGCTATAATACACAAGGTGAAGACCACATGTTCTTTTGACCGTCGTGAAAACCCCTGTCTGAGTTTCGTAAGTTCTGGGATGGTCGACGCAAGTCAGCCAGCGAGCCGAGGTGACCTTGAGGGGCGGTTCGATGAAGGTTTCAGAGGGTAAAGCCCTGGCAGTCTGGTGGTGCAGTCTTTCACTTCAATGAAGGCAGCTGGTTCCAGGAGACGGCCTAGTTGAAGCAGACTGTTGCCACACCCAAAGGCGTTCAGGCCCAGGGTTAGAAACGTAGTGCCGCGGTCACTCGGTGTTGCTTTTTGTCATCGTCGTCATCGCTGTCCAGACTCTGAAATTCTAAAGCAGTGCCTTACCATGCTCGCACAACATTGGTACGTTTCGAAGTTACTCAAAACTTGCGTTGTAGGTAATTTGTTAGCGACTGCAGTCGCCACGGAAGAAATACCGGTATCAGAGGGCGTGAAGGTGCCCACAGAGAGAAGCCGTCAGAAACCAACACTTGCTGGCTTGTACCTGTGTTGGGGGCTTTCGCCATTTTTGTTGCCTCTGTCTGAGAAGCCAATTTGGTATTTTTCTACGTGGCTCTTATGGATGAGTTCGACACCAAGCATGCAGGAGCACCGTGGCCCATTACTGTAGTATCCATAAAGGCACATTTCTACGGCACGTTAAAATTTTTTAAGACCAATTGTTTGCAATTCAAGTAGTGTAAAGTGATTTTGAGGAACATCCGACTTATGCTTACTACGTCCACTTTGTACCACCTCCCGGGGCACCTAGTTAGCTGTTCTTGCTATAACAGTAAAAATAATACATATCACCGTTCGTTAAACGTCATAGAACTGAAAAGTTGTTTTTAATTGATACGACTTTTGATTAATCTGAAGCATTCTCCTGGAACGGTTAGCCATAAAGGGAGGTGAGATAGGATGGTTCGATTTGTCCAAGAGAGCCAGTTTGGCAACACTGCCTAAGGATTAGAGTATCCTCCAGAGGTCAATAGCATCACCATAACTCGCGAGATCCTCTTAACTCTCCTCCTCTCTCGCCAGCTCAGTAGTAATGCAGGATGGCGCGCATGCTGTCCACTCACAGATCATATTCGGCTATGTAAACCGCATAGAGGGATCGTACTTGTCCACGCAATTCCCAGACCTTCCCTTCCAGCCCTCCGTTATTTGCCAAAATTTGTGTCATGTTTTAAGCATTTCCGGGTAATATACTCTGCTTTACTCCAAGTCCAATCGCAGCCATGACGACGCACTTCTGTTAATGCTAGTTAACGGAGTGCATATAGCCACAGTGCAAACGTTTGGAGACATTGCTGTGACGCGGAAAGAGAAAAGCGTTACAGTCACAAGGAGGCGATTTGGAACACAGGGCGCGCGCCTCA
This sequence comes from Ixodes ricinus, assembly GCA_037355805.1. Taxonomy (NCBI): domain Eukaryota; kingdom Metazoa; phylum Arthropoda; class Arachnida; order Ixodida; family Ixodidae; genus Ixodes; species Ixodes ricinus. The sequence continues at coordinate 19,825 of JAZHYW010045925.1, read as the reverse complement.
CAAAGAGGCGAGCGCCCTGTGTCGTTGTTAGTCTACTCTTTTGTCCGAGTTCCTTTGGCGCTTATTTCCCATGATGTACCAACTGGCCCATCTAAGCATTTTATTGCGATTAGAAGATTGGTGGAAATTATCTAGGGAAAATTTAAGGATGCACAAATAACTAGCACAGCAAGGGACAGGCCGGACAGAGGAAAATTGGGACTCCCTCCCGCATGGCGCCGGCCCAAACTCTCAACCCTGTCCCCCTGCAGGTCCGGTGCTGGGGTAACGCCGACAAGATTTGTCCAGAGGAAAATTGGCGACTCCCTCGTCGGGGATAATGTTTTTTAGTTGTTGTTGTTGTTCTTCTTTTTTGTTTTTTTGCACGATACCCCCAAAGGTCATCCTGGTAATATCCCACACTGCCTGGTGATAGTTAGGGGGAAACAATTAGCTTAGATGGGCAGGAGGAATCATATGTTTGCCTTTTTAGACTTCGGCTAGGTGGCGCAAGCTACCGCCTGTTACAAATGAATAAAAGAGGAATGTCAGGAAAAAGTATAAACATTCCAATTACGGCACTATATTTATATTTTGGGCAGTTGACTACATCTCATAAAGGCAAATAGGGGCAATTCGGCCGTTTGCCTGCCATCATACAAGCACATTTTCAGTGATTGTGCGTGTTCTAAGAAATAAATCATGTCTGCATGTGTGTGCAAACTATATCATTAATTCACGAAGAGGCTATATGTATGTGAAACAACCCTGTTCCACGGCCATTTCAAAGGCCCTCAAACCCAGGGCCTTTAAAGCATATTCGAACCAGCGCCTGCAGATTGGTACGTGCAGAGTCGGAGTGGCGAGCTCTTCTGCCAACCACCCAAAGGCCTTTGATATAAATGCTTTTTGAAATGCTCGCAGAGCAGGGTGTGATAATCTGCCAACTTATGAACATGAAAATAACAGAATTTTAGCGTCTGAAAAACGTACGCCGCCGCTGCAACGACCTTTCGAACGATCTCCTTGTGTCGTGTGGACAAACGGGGAGGTTCATTGCCTGAATTGCTTCCGCCGATAGCATTCGGTACTTTTAAACCAATTATAAAGGTAAACGTAACAAACACGCTCAGAAAATGCGCGGAAGCACGTTAGTATTGGTATTGGTCTTACCCGGCGTCTTGTGCACCGGGTAAACGAAGTCCCGCTCCTCGAAGTGTTTGGAAAACACAACGCACGACAATGACCGTGTCTTTCCCGTCCTTAGTCCTATTGTCCGTGTTTTTATTAACCTCGACTTCTTCGGGTGATAACACATGATACGAGCTTCTTTCCGGAATAGCATTGCGGCACTGAACAGTATGTCAGCATGATCGCAAACCAGGAAACGGGGACAGGGAAGCGAGCCGGACGCGAGATCTTGAAGCAGAGTCCTTCCCCCGAATTTGCGGTACACCGTACACCACACCCAATCAGTGCACGGCGACCGCAGCGACGCTTGTTTTCGCTCTCGGGACTAATAGCTATGCAATACAGTGAAAACTTGGGCGAGTTGTTGGTACGTGTTAACGGTGAAAAAAACAGCATCAAGAAACGAAGGACAAGAAGATGAAGTACACACACGGAGCGCTGTGTGTGTAATTCACCTTGTCAGCAGAGCTTCGTGTGTGTAGTTCACATTCTTGTCCTTCGTTTTTTGGTGCTGTTTTTTTCACCTCGGGAGGACCTCGGGAGGACCGGGTACCTTCGCTGACCTCGGAAGGGCACGTGACCCCCCCCCCCGAGGTCACGTGACCCCCCTCCACGTAGTCACATGACCCCCCCTCCCCGAGGTCACGTGACCCCCCCCCCTCACGAGTTCACATGACCCCACCCCTCAGTACCCTTCCCTCCTCCTCCTCAAGAGCTGCACTCTACTTCGGCGTTACAGGGAGTTGTAGATGGCTTTCACTTTTTTTTAGAGAGCAGCTCTAGGCGCCCGTTTCCGGCTTGAGGCGGCATCGGCGTCGCCGTCGGCGTAACCGCGCGGTGCATGATGGGTAAATTTCTCCGCTAAATTTAGCGGAAAACAATTTCCCGCTAAATCTGGCGGAACATTTTTCCGCTAAATCTAGCGGAAAATTTTCCCAACTAAATCTAGCGGAAAATATTCCCCGCTAAATTTAGCGGAAAATTTTCCCCGCTAAATTTAGCGGAAAATTTTCCCCGCTATATTTAGCGGAAAATTTTTTCCGCTAAATCTAGCAGAAAATTTTCTCGGCTAAATTTAGTGGAAAAATTTTCTCCACTAAATTTAGCGGAAAATTTTCTCCGCCCCCCCCCCCCTCGAGGTCACGTGACCCTCAGGCCACGTGACCCTCACTCCCCTGTGCCTTCCCCTCCTCCTAAAGAACTGCGCTCTAATTCGGCGTTACAGGGAGTTGTAAATGGCTTTCATTTTTTCTCAAGTTCCTCTGAAGAATTTATCTAGTACACATTGAATTTGTTTCCTGGTGGTATAATTACTGTGGCACTGGTGAGTTTCTTTTTTGTTTGTTTTATTTCAGGTGCCCGGGAGGGAATTATTTATGTGTCTATTGGGATTATCACCATGATGGTTCTTGACCAGTACAGGGGCGTTGCTAGCAGCATGAAGCTTACCGGATTCTCTTTGTCTTATTTGATCTTCGCACAAATACTCTCACTAATGCATGAAGCTTATGGTCACCGAGGTACCTTCAACCTGTGCGGGGCCATCATGATACACGCCACGGCTTTCGTCATTCCAGTAAAGGAACCAGCGTGGATGAAAGCAAGGCAGAACTTAGACCAGCTTCAAGAGACTCGTAGAAACACGTTGATTGATAGAAACGGCCAGCAACAAAGGTGCTCTCCAGAACAACATCCAGAGTCTGAAAAAACCACGTTACTCAAACGCGAGAGCACTTAGAAATCAGTGGGGCTGTTTCGAAAACCAATATGTTATGTTAATGCTCTATACTCGGTTCTTGCACATTACTTCGGGGTTAAAAACAGCGCAAAAGATGAAGGGCCAGACGAAGAAGTAACCCGGACTCAGCGCTGACTTACAGCTGAGTTCCCCGCCCATATCACATTTGTTTGGTGTAATCGTATTTCCAGCTTGTTCATTCGTTGCGATTCTTGTGATCTGCGTCGTCACTGTTTGTCTCCATGTTTTGGAGGACAGCGAATTCACTGATTTTTTAGGGGAGGTGTGTGTTGTGATATGCATTTCAACGACAAAATGAACGAGCGTTTTCTGGATTAAAGCGCGTACCATAACGTGAAACGTCCGTCGGAACTTCGGAGCATATCGATTCGTACAATCTTGTCTTCTATGTACTTTTAAGTGACGGTGCCCTCCTCAAGACCTTGCAGAATGAGTTTGCAGAATACTTGCGTTACGTCATGAAAGAAGCAGTGCATGCAATCGCCTTCCAGAAGTGTTCCTTGTTTTACCGCATCCATACTTCCCTTCTCCGACTTTAAACACAATGACCCTCGCCGCCTTCACGCTGAGTGTACCTTTTCACAGTTCTGAATATCTGACAAAAAAAAGAACGCACCAAGGGAGTGATGGAAATTAGGAAACGTACTCCTAACACTGCTTCCTTAAAAAAAAAATGAGGTGAGAAAAAAAATATTTTACTATTTTGTTGTTTTTATGACACCAGAAACGTGAATGATAGTAAGTAAATTGTTGTTGTTGACTGTAATGCCGAACTGTATAATTTCGCTATTTTTATTTTTAACGAGACACCTTTTTAGGAGGTGACGGCAAACCGGTGAATTATCTCCTCAACGAAATGCAGGGTGCATCCCATAAAATTTACATATACTTTCCCCTCAAAATTAAATTACGCGTCGCCGAGCTCTCATTCTCAGCGCAGATGTAAAGCTAGCGCTCCGAACCAGATGTCAAAGTTTCAAAACTAAACGTTATCTCATTCAAGCGTTATGCGGGATTTTCTAAAATTTTAATGGAAAAATGGTGGCCGAGGAAGCCCTCAAGTACGTGGAAGCTGAATAGCGACAGTTGCCGAATACGGGCAAAAACTGGCTCTATGTACCCGTTTATATTTTCAGGAGATAACGCAAATTTTGAATAAGATAACGGTTAGTTCTCAAACTTCGGCATTTGGTTTGGACCCCGCTAGTGTGCTACACTTAGCACACTAGCGAATAGAGAGCGTTCGGCGATGCGCACTTTATTATTTGTGATAATAAAATCTTCATATTTTTTTAGGGAGGACACGCTGTGTGTGTAAAAGAAAGTGCCTAGTCAAAACAAATGCAAAAATAATCGCGATTGAAAAAAAGGAACCGAAAGTTCGGAACTTAATCAGGCTGTCTGTAAGCTGTATTGTACTTTAATTCTCAAAAACGAGTCGCACTGCATTTCACGAGGAAATATACTCCAACAGTGCCATAAAAAACAAATCCCCGATAAACATAAGACAAAGTTTGTATAGCGCTGGGCCAATCCCACCTAGATGACAAGGCCCACGTCTGACAACATCGTTAGTGGGAACCCCGACCGACCCGCCCCAAGTGGCAAACACCCTGAATCTCGCTAGAGCACGCCGCCAAACGGCAGACACGTGCCTCAGGCGTCGTCGCGTCTTCCGCATCGCGGCGTCCGTTTTGTGAGACGATGCAAAACGCCCTGACGGCGACGCTGACTTCAAACCATTGCAACTTTACAAACAAAACGTCGGACAGAATAAAAAAAAAGTGTGACCCAGACGTTTCGTTTCCGAACAAGGACCAGCAGAGATATTATTTCCCGCATGACTTGGTTATTAGGTCCCTGGACCTATACCACAAGCAGGATGGAGCTAAATTTACGATGAGGCCACTTGTCAACCATGGAAGATTAAAAAAAAACTCAGTGCTTCGTTGTTGTTTTTCTTTTTGGTATTTTTGGAGTTCTTTTTTTACGAAGTTTGTTGTATGTGTGTAAGCACCTGTTGCTCTAACATTTTTAAATCATTGGCACGGAAGCACGTGGAAAGGTTATACACGCTATGGCAGGTCTCAGGGACTATTAAGTTTTTTATAAAACTTTCATATTTACTTTCAAGAACGGCACGCTCACGTTTTCGCTAGAGTGAGTGTCTCAACTCGCGACATTAAGTAGTAACTGCGATAATTCCTGCTGTTTCCTACCGGGAGGTTCCACGAAACGCCTTTTACATGCCGGTAAGTTGCAGGCCGCCATCTTGATGAGAGCATACGGCAACTTGGATACTTGTTTACACAAAGACGCTTAGTTATTGGATTCGTATTTTTGGTATTGTTGAAACGCTAAAACATGGTTAGTGGCTCTGTTGACGACAGAAGTCAGCGACTGCAATCGCGAATGCATTTTCCGATTGCACTTTCTGAGTCGCAATACGAAAGGATTCAAAAGGTCCGGAAAACGCTGCCTCCGTTCCTTCGAGCCGGAATTAATGCGTCACGCGAAACCGCCCTATATTTTCTTTCACGAAAGATGTTCCGTAAAGCGAAATTTGCACTTAGTTAACTGTGGCACGTGCCTCTAGGTTACTTTGTCCTGGCGCTTTATAAGCGGCAACCGCGCGTCATAAACGGCTGGGTTAAAGGAGGACCGACACCACAAAGAAAGAAAACGCATTAACATTTCACAACTTTCCACAGCAGTTTCACCACACGTCGCTACAAAACCTGTAGGTCTGGGCGCCCTCTGGAGACCACTACAATTTCCGATTTATCGTCGATTGAACAGGCTTCAAGGAAACTCAGGAACCAGCATAAGCATATCGGGTCTCACCAGCCAGTGATGCAGGTTTATATACTCAATATGTGAAGCAATTATGACATCCCTGATAATAAGAAAATTCTGTGCTCTGGATGATTGACCAGAAAAGAGATGTGGGGGCCGGAATCCGAACTAGCCGAACCCGTCATGCGATAAAAGTCTCAAACGAACCAATTTGATTTAAGTTTAAAAAGCTACGAAATAACTGTGAAAACTAATTTTGTGATATTTTGATATAAAATATTGGGGATTTGGCACCTCTTGCTGAAATTTAAAAACTATCATATAAGGGAAAAAACTAGTTATATGTAAAAACCACATCTGATGCTGCTTTTCGCTTATTCTCTACTATATTCGAATGATATTGTTTAACTGCGTCCTTATGAAAACTCACAAGATTAAAACATCAAATGAAGCCAGCACATGACTCTGGCACATGTGCGCAGCGGTATGCCATTTATTTTACTCACTATAAAAAGGTCCCGACTTTACAGTAAAACAAACCACTCGCTTTCAATTTATTGTTCCACGTTGGCTAAATAACGCATGGCACCAGTTCACATCCCTGCTTAAAAAGGTCCACATTTTGTGATATTTCAGTTGCCTTATCTGTACTGGCCGATAGTTTCCTAAACTGCCGCTGTCATCTCGCTACGAACTTGCTGGTAAGCGCTTTCATTTCATTAAGTACTCAACACCTTTACGTTGGTTCTTTTAAAAAGAGCTTGATAGCCGCTCAGTAATTTTGCTCTTCTGTTGTGCGGTACACGACCGTGTTACATTAAAAACACTGTTCAACAAAAGGTCAGAAAAAGATATCTTTATTTCCGCTTTCTTTTTTTTTCCTTGCGTTTGTTGATGTTCTATCTAATTTGTAACTAACTGGACAGAAATTGAAGGGAATATTTGTCTTGCCAAACAGTTTGGAAGCCTCGAATGTAATCGCAACCACTCTCTAACTTACGGTGTAAGACATTTTAGGTGCCAAAATTTCTAAGCTTGTTTATAGTCAAAGCAATTAATGACTTATTAAAATCGTATTCTTCATTTTTTGTCGTATATTTCTGCCGAGTTGCGATATTAGAGATGAAAACCTTAGTAGCTCGCCCAGCGCAGCATTTATTTATTCTCAGTATATCTGCAGGGCTCTTAATTATTATTTTTTCCGGAATATGGTGTTCAAGCACAAAATTGTGGGTGTTGAAAAGCACCCCAAGAATAGTTGTGGACGTATAAAGATAAGATGTAACATGTTAAAAACGCCACTACTAATTAGAAAATTTTCGATGAGAAATCAATAAGACAACATTCAATGTTAACATAAAATATCTTTTGTTTTCCCCATTTAAATAAATCCGCTTTTTGTTCAAAACCCAAGGCTGTCTATTGTCAACGTATGGCGCCCTGAATTGAAGAAACACCGCTGATAAAAAAGGTATTTTCACAAATATAGTCGCATACTGTACCTCCACCTCTTCGTAATCCCCCGTAAGATTGAAAGAAGGTAAGCCTGGGTTATCAGTGACTCAATGAAGCACCGAGCAGACCGCCAGTCTCCACAGATGTGTAATCTGCATGAAGGAAGCTGCATAAAGTTCTAGGGAGGACAACAAGACGTCCATGATGACAGAGGTCAGGGAAGAGCCAGTATGACGACTGACAGTCCTGCTGAACGCCTGGTGAAATAACTGAGCACTCAGGCGGTAACCTTCTTTCAGACGTTCAACCAAAAGCTGCTGCCATGTCATGACAATTGCTTAAATATGCGCGCGGTGATTACGGGGATATGTAGCTAGAGAATCTACCTAAACGTTGTGCATAATAAAACATTTTTATTCACTCCGTTTTTTTTTCTTCTTTTCACCCAGTGCAATGGAGGTTAAAAATTACAGCCCTCGTATTTGTACAATGAAGTGCCTTAACTAAACCATCATTAACTTATTCCTTTCTTAATGTTTACAACCACCAAAGGCGGCAAACTAAGAGCAAAAAAAAACAAACGATTTGTCCTTGTAGCTGTTAATTATCGTTTGAATTGCAGCCTAGAAGGATCAGTGCTCAAGTGACGATGACATTGAAGGTGACGTTGCCGCCGATGAAAGACGCACAAAAAACCGCGAGGTCCGGTGTCGATACCTGCTGGCACGTCCTCGTAATATGTGCGCTGGCATTTGTCGCCATCTCTGTCGGATCAGAAAATTCTGGCTTTTTCTACGTGGGCTTCATGGAAGTGTTCAACACCAACAAGGCCGCGGTGACGTGGCCCAGCACGATGATATCAATCATGCTCAATTTTGCAGGTATGTTCTCAAGCTTAGGAGTATTCTTTTTTATATTTACAGTGTTCAATACAGTCTAAAAAAATCGTGTCAATCCATCGTGCTTCATTTTTGACAAACCGAAAATAATATTTTAATACACACGGCGTGTTTTTTTCTGCGTTGAAAACATTGGAAAAAAAAACATTGTGTTTTCAAGTTTTGAGTTTAAGTTAGGGGCCATGGAGGCTAAAAGGAGGTGAAATGGGTTAGCTAACTTTCTCAAACGATATCACTAATCTTATAAAGTTTGATGATTTGGGGCATACTCCCAAGTAGCGCTGAATGTTGACACAACGTTTCTAGAATGTAGTCTGCTAATATTGTGGATATGTGGCTAATGTCCCGAAATTCTTACATCACTGCTATATTACCTCGACACGTTGCAAGAGCATCGCAGCAAATGTTTGTGCAATGTTATGTATTCAATGTTATCGTAACGTAATGCCACAACATTGCAATCCCTGCTGAAAAAAAGAGGTGTAAACTGGCAATAAAAAGAGATTTAATGTCAAACGTTATTAGAAATCCACAATCGGGAAGAAGAAAGGGCAAACAAAATTAAGGTGGGCTTTGATGCCGAATCGAATCTGCATAACTGAGCAGCTATGCTTATCTTGAACAACAAACAATGAACATCAATGAGAAGAACAAAAAGCAACACTAGCCCGCTGAGAATAAAACTTACTTCCAAGACAACTTGTTTAAGGTTACTGTGAGGAGCTCTATCCCTTGATAGTTGCAAGTCAATACGCATGTGTGTAACCTAACATAGCCGGGAAAATAACCAGCCTAAGCTTAGAACAGTTGCAGTGCACTTCTAGATTGACCTCAAAGATATTTTTAAACATCGGTAAAACTAATTCCACCCCATTTCAAACTGCCCCTCTGCATACACAGTGAACAAGCAATTAGTTACAAAGTTTTGTTAACCTGTGTTTTTTCAGCAACGATATAAATCACATTCCTAGATTATTTCGCATCAGACTATGTTTATATTTTATACCAAACCTCTGAGAAGTCCATTCAATTCGCACATTTTTAGAAGAAATGTGTCATCATTTTTGAAGTCTGAGAATGATTTAGATCTACCTAAAATTGGCTTCATCTGCATTATAAAACCGTTTTATCGAAAACGCCGCCCAAAGGAAGCGCTCTCGGCAATTTACATCCACACGAACTTCCGCTATATTTATTTTCACAAACATACCGGAGTGTATATTGAGGACAATATTTGACGAAAACACACATAGAGAAAGGTTGCACTGACCACCTTAAACTCAATGGGACAGCAAAACACTCGAAAATACAAAAAGGCACTCAAAACGACAACAAAGCGTTAAAAGCCGCATTAGGTACAAAGACCCCAGCACCAGACCCTTTCATTTGTCATCGCTTCATTGGATTCATGGGGGCCATAAACACATCTAGCGGCTGAAAATGTTTCATAAAATTGTTAATGGACTGTGACATCCGGCGCATAAGCTACATTCATTTCACAGATGTCACTCACATCAGACGGTCTCATGCTTTGAGCACTATTCCATTTCGATTTTAAATCAATTGTTTTAAAAATTGATTTTTTCTTTGCTCTATAGGTTTAAGGAACAGTATTGATGGATCTTCACGCGTGCTTCTTTATAATGACTATTTTAGAAACAGGGAAACTTACATTACCTTGATGTATGATTGTTAAATCGATATTTCTAGCGTTTTGTTTATGTTGTTTAATATTAATCTATTTCAACCGTTCTTTTTCCCTCAAGCGAATGCCTTAATTGCTGACGCAGTATGCACAAATAAATAAATAAATAAATAAATAAATACTCGTTTTCAGCTCAAGAACTGTAGTTAAAAAAAGATCCAGCGCTCCTCGCAGACCCTTACTAATTCACCCTGTTATGTATAGAATAGTCGTGTGGATCGTTGTTTACGAAAACTAAACTGCGATGAGCTTATTAGTTCATGATTATCAGCAAATGATGTCATTCCATGTTGTAGAACTTTTTAAAATCCTTATGAGAACAACATGGGATGAGGCTCTCCGTAAAGAGGGCTACCAAACCGAGCTGGCAAAAAGCGACTCCACCAGACGCAAAAAGATGAAGTCGAAGGCCAGCTCAGAACGTTTTGTAAAATCCATGGGGTAACCCGTCGGGTCCAGGGCTGGGGGATCATTGGCCGAGCGGGCTAACGCGTCTCAGCTCGGAGCGTCCCACGAAAGCTTGCGTTGTAGATCCTCCTGGACTCAATAGAAGATTTGCAGTTTTCCCAAGCGCCCCGGCCCGCGCGCGAGGAATTGTGGGAGAGACTGTCCCTCGCCTGGCCGCTCTGCCATGAGATCGCCTTGGCGTTTCGCTTGCTTCCTCTTAATCCTCTGTTTTTCAATTCCATTACCTATTTTTATCTATTCCAGTGTATTTTTTATTGCTTCTTAGTGTTTCTATTCTCTTCTGCGAGCGATATTTGTTGTATATATATATAGTATTTGTTTCTTTATTTTGCCTTTTTCGACGGGAGTGCCGACGGACAACACAGCGCTTCGCGCGTCGTTCCCCGGGTGAGCACTACCGTTGCTACCGATTCCTATCGCGCTGTTAGCTGTTCATTTTCGTTCATTCGACCCGCGTGCAGTCGAGAGGAGCCGTTTATGAACACCTGCGCACATGTCATAGGGGTAAACAGAGCTCTGAATCAACAATCGCGACGCGAGAACCCAGTGCGGAGCGATTTAGCCGCCCGCGCTCGCTTCGTTGACTCGCACTGTAGCGAGTGCCTTCGAGTGTCGCTTAGTTGACCAAGACACAGCACGCCGCCTTGCTGTCGCAAATCATTTGTCCGAATGCCTGCGAAACCTTAACACCGCAGCGTTGGATATGACGAACGGTGTTACTTCGCAGGCATTCGGAAAATTATTCGCGGCAACACACCTCTGCGCTTGAAAAAGGGCGTTGGCAACTGACAACCGCTTAGCAGATATATTACTAAGGCATGCCATAGGCGCATTCAAGCCGCGACATTGAGCCGTTGGCGTTTGCGAAGGTATCGCGCCGCAGCGCGCAGTTGTCAGGCGCCGCAGCGTTGCTTATGCCTCAGCTTCGCAAACATTCGGACAAATGGTTCGCGGCGACAAAGCGGCGTGCTGTATCTTGGTCAAGTAAGCGGCACTCGAAGGCATACGCTACAGTGCGAGTCAACGGATCGAGCGCGGGCGGCCAAATCACAGCGCACTCGGCTCTCGCGTCGCGATTGTTGCTTCAGAGCTCTGCCTATCCCAATGGCATGTGCGCGGGTGTTTATAAACGGCTCCTCTCGACTGCACGCGGGTCAAATGAACAAAAATGAACAGCTAACAGTGCGATAGGAATCAGAAGCAACGGTAGTACTCACCCGAGGAACGACGCGCGAAGCGGCGTGTTGTCCGTCCGCACTCCCTGTCGAAAAAGGCAAAATAAAGACACAAACACTATATATATACATATACAATAACTATCGCGCGCAGAAGAAAATAGAAACACTTAGAAGCAATAAAAATTACACTGGAATAGATAAAAATAGGTAATAGAATTGAAAAAAGGGGATTAAGAGGAGGCAAGCGACAAGGCCATGCGATCTCAAGGCAGAGCGGCCAGGCGGGGACAATGTCTCCCACAATCCTCGCGGCTGGGCCGCCCGGCCCAAGCGCGAGGAATTGTGGGAGAGACTGAGGATTTCTCAAAGGTCTATTCCCACCCTCTGCCTTTTTCTATCTGGATGAGTTTCCTACAGGCATGCGTTCGTCCAATCACTACTGCGTGGTGCACGTTAAATACCTCAGGTTTGCGGTTTTACTCGACTGGCTAAATTTCTCATCCACAACTAAGAGACAAGTCACCCGTAGAGGCGTACTCGCATACAATTTAAAAATACAAGAAACATAATTTTTAGGGGTGGTCTAGAGGCGGAGTCGCAACTAGCTCGTTGAACGACTTCATCCAGTTCCTCAATGAAAGGCGGTGGTTAAACAGAAATCCGGCCAGCCTCTTTGAGTTACGGGAGGTCGCTGTCGAAAGAGATGAGAGAGGATGGTTTGGGATTGCAAGGAAGTTGGTGTATAGGTTAAAAGAGGTGCCGAAAATGTTTCGTAAACTGAGGTAAAACTCGTTCAGAATCAAAGGATGTAGAGTTTAGTAGGTTTGGAAAACGGTTCTCGGGGTGGCTTCTGGGTAATGTAAGACCCAGGGCCCCCGACCGTCTGAACTCAGAAGCGCTCGAGGTTGGCGACAGAAGAAGTGTGGTACAAAAGCGCAAGGTGACGAGCCCTAAGTACCTCCAATCTGACACGGTGAATGCGGTCTGAGATAGTGTTCGCGTTAGGATCCCGATCTTTTCCACAGGGGAATTGATGGTTTGGGTGTGAGAGCAAGCCGTGAGTATTTCCAAACTCCAGGAACCTTTGGCAAGGCTGTTTTAATGCGAAAGCATTAACTGTCCCTTGGAGCGAGCTGACGTCATCAGTTTGAAGCCCGCCAACGGCACCTTAAATCTTTTCTCCGAGTGAAGCCAGCGGTCAGCCATGAAATCACGCGAAAAGCCTAGACAACGGCACCTAGTTTCCCCGATCCCAAAAGAGCGGAGTAAAACTGATGGATTTCGCCTTCGGTCCCATTGGCTGGCGCGCGTCAAGGAGGCTCCCATTGGCCGCTGCGCGTGTCAGTTTCGGTGACCGCCGCCCCATGGCGCTGCGTGTCCGCGCCGCGGGCGCGCCTTTAACACGAAGCTTCCAAGGTTAGAGGTGCGAGGAGAGCTGGGAGAGCGCGCCCACGGCCGAAGTAAATACGCCGCAAATGAAACACTGAAGCGGAAGAATGGCACGCATGATTTCGCACTCACAAATCATTTTACCGGGTTTTATCAGCACAATACTATAAGAAACTGTGCTGGAAATGTTTTAGATTTGATCATATCGAATGTACCCGTCTTCAACGTGAAAGAGACACGCGAGACGCTCGTCCCAGTCGATTATTTTCACCCTCCGTTTACACTATGTTTCTTTTTATCATTTCAAATACTACGTGAGCAGTCACTACCCAAGTTTATCTATGCGCGTGGCGATTATCTCGGCCTATGCAATTGTCTTCGTGGCTATAATTGGTCTTGCCTCTTTCACCTTACGGACGTTAATTCTTGTGTCGAATTGGTAACATCAACTGTCCGGTGGGCTATACAAGAATTCATACCTAAACAGTAATCAAGGAAATCAAAACTTCCTAAGCGGTTTTGATCTGTTCTGAAATATTATATGTGTAAAAAGCTGCATTACCCCAAACTCTATAAAAAGTCAAATTGTGAATATTGGTATCGGAGGTTTTCAGTGTGCAGAGCAATAGTTAAGAAGCTTTACTCTCGAGGTGAAGCTCGTTATCACAGCTGTTTGGAAAACAACTTTTAAAAAGAACCAAGTTTCTTTTGGAAATATGCTCGGGCCCAAAGTAAGGATAGTGTCAGCGCTTCCGTGTTAAAATTGATAACATTTTATGCAAGACACAAGAAGTGAACCAAGCATTTGCTGATCACCTTAGCTGTTGCTTTTCAGAACGTGATAGTATGCCTAATGACCGTATGATAGTATGCCTAATGGCCACGTGATAGTATGCCTAATGGCCACGTGACCTCGGGAGGACCTCGGGTACCTTCGGTGACCAAAAGGAGGGGAGGTCACTTGACCCCCCAATGTCACGTGACCCCCGGGGTCAGATGACCACGTGACCCCCCCCCCCCCCCCGAGGTCACGTGACCCCATCCCCAGTCAAGTGGCCCCCCCAAGGAAGCTTGGTCGGCTCCGAACCAGAGACCTTTCGAGCACTAGCCCGACGTGGTACCTGTCCGCCAAAATTAAATTAATTATTTAAATATTTAAATAATTAACTTGGAAGGAAGGAGGGAAGAGGAGGAGGGAGACGAGGGGAGGAGGTTGAAGGATGAGGGAGGAGGAGGAGAAGGAGGAGGAGGAGGGGTATACTCTACCCTCAGTACCCTTCCCTCCTCCTCCTCAAGAGCTCAGATATAATTCGGCATTACAGGGAGTTGTAAACGGCTTTCACTTTTAGAGCGCAGCTCTTAGGCGCCCGTTTCCGGCTTCAGCGGCTTAACCGCCGAAGCCTGCAACGTTTCGGCGTAACCGCGCGTTGCAGGCAACTAAAGTTGCATGCAACCTGAGTTGCATGCAACGCGCAATTACGCCGACAAGCAACACTGAGTTGCGTGCAACTCAGGTTGCATGCAACCTACCAACTCACGTGACCCCCCGGTTACGTACCCCCAGGCCACATGACTTCCCCCGAGGTCACGTGACCCCCCCCCATGCCTTTCCCTCCTCCTCAAGAGCTGCGCTCTAATTCGGCGTTACAGAGAGTTGTAAACGGCTTTCATTGTTTTATCCCATACTTTTATGTATTTGTGTACGGGACAGTGCACTGCTGCTCAGGCCACTTGGCTGTTTGCAGGCACGCAAATAAACCCCATCTATCGATCTATATAAAATAAGTACTTAGGTGTACCTCTAGCCTTTTTAGCCCCTTCTCACGCAGGGATAGTTGGGGCCGTGTAAGAAGGTGTGCGGCTCAAAACTCTTTGTATCGACTTCACCACGACATTTTTATAAAGAAGGACGACTGAAAGTGTCCAGCGGCGTTAAGTGCGGTTTTGGCGCCAGGAAACAATTAAGGAAATCACTGTGGCTTGGTGGTCAGAAACATAAGAACCAGTCACATTATTCAAGTTGAGGCTAAAATCCGTGTGACAGGCAGAATCTGTCAAGGCGAGGACCGGGAGGAATACTCTAGTGCCACGTGGAAACATTCGTGGCACGCAGGAGGGGCCATGAATCTTGGAAGCTGTAAGTGTCGACAACCCTGCGGAGCACTCTGAGTACAATATGCCGTTGAAGTCACAGAAGTGACGGGGCGCTTGTCATGGTCAGAATCAAGGGCACAGTTTAAATCTCCGACCAATGATCCGGTGTCTTGTGGTGAACAGGAAAGCCACAATATCTGATTAAAATCTGTTAAGAAGGCCCCTTAATGATTTATGGACTGGTTTGGAATTTGCGCTGAGACGGAGCTCAACGAACGTAGGAACACGGAGGAAGTTCACACGGTGTTTGAGGACCCGATTGAGGTTGGGGACAGGTTTTCCCGGCTTCATTTTCAGTCTTTCCACGATCGGTGCCTTTGCACACCGATGGACTGCACGTGGTCGTGAGCCGTTCCAGTTTCAGGACCTTCCCGTAAAGGGCAAAGTCGCAGACGAGGTGCTCGTCCTAGACGTTGCTTGGTAGGTACAGGCAGGCAACGCGTGTCACTCGAGCCGCCATGACTCGATGGTGACGTGCTTGCGCAAATAGACAAATAACCAAGGTCAAAAAGCTTGTCCACAGAGGTGGTATTGCAGAGTGTTCTTTGGAAGTGAGAGTCTGCCAGGTGCGGAACTATAAAAACTTGACGTAAAACCTGTCGTGTGCCGAGTCGCGTCAAGAGGACCAGAGACAGGAGCCGCAAGAGAAAACCAGCTAGGTCAGTAGCCTTTATTGAACAACCACCAAACCCGAGCCGCACACGCGCGCATCGCCCCCGTACACGCGCATCAGCCCTGCGCTACCCGAGTCACGTGAATCTGCCAGTCAACATAGCCAGTTAGCGCTTGTGCCATATAACGCAAGATGTGTTCCCACTTATATGACGCCTCACCCTTTTAAGTATTAATGTCCATAACGAGTTGGAGGACGCGAAACTCGGCCACCTCAGGTTACGGTTGCTGAAAGGTCCTTGTTCAGTTGACCGGAGGCTTCAATTTCGGAGCTCGCGGGCTGAAGATGGTGCCGTGTGCGTCGTACTGTCCCTTGGTCCGTTTCCAAGAGGTAAGACCTAGGCTCTCCTGTTTGGCCTTCTATCATTCCCTGCCAAGCAGCACCCGCCTGGATCCAGACCGCTGAGTGTGGGGGTAGCACCTTGCAATCTTTCGTCCAATGGCGTCTATTATAATCAGACGCCTCTCTCGTCTTACGAACCTTGTGCCATCGTCGGTACCTTTTCGAGTGGCGCCAGTGAGGTCTCAGTGTATTTGGCGTACTCGAAAGTGTTGAACGGAGCTTCCGTCCCATCAGAAGCTCTGCAGGGAGAAACCTTCAGGCCCTGGGGTAGTCCGGTGTGCCAGAAGAGCTTGCGCCGCATCTGATGATTTCGTCAGCAGGTTCTTTGCAGTTGCCCCGCTCTTTCGGCCTCCCCGTTGCTTGATAATAATGTAGCGCAAAGACAACACAGGAAGGAGACAGAGATAGGAAAGAACGCTACTCACAACTAGGTATTTACTGAATGTATCGTGAAAGAGGTAAACGAAGTGACAAATGTGATGAAACGCAGAAAAAAGGAAGAAGACATTTCGATCTACACTGATGATCGACTTAAATTACCCCTCTAAAAAGAAAGAAAAATTTTTAAAAATTAAGAAAATTAAAAAATAAAAAATATATGGAAAAGAGAAGAAAAAAAAAAAGAAAAGAAAAAAAAACAAAAAAGAAAGAAAACATAATCGAAAAACATTTCAGTTACCCGCTAGAATTAAGAAAAATGTTCTAGATATTGCTGCTCTTTGTGAGACAGTGCAACAGAGGGCGCACTTATGCACTTGGTCCCGTGAGTCACGATAGTTTTTGCCTCATAGATCTCTCTTGCCCTCTTGCTGGGATTGCGCTTGAGGACTCTAGTTTGACTGAACACAGGGGTGCAGGCACAGTCTCTGACATGGATCGCAAGATGCCCTGATGGAGATGATTGAAGAGCCAAGGCATGCTCTCGTAATCGCACGTTGACACATCGCCCTGTTTGTCCGACGTACACACTTCCACATGAACGAGTTGGAGTTGTGGAAGTGTGTACGTCGGACAAACAGGGCGATAGTGTCAACGTGCGATTACGAGGCATGCCTTAGCTCTTCAATCGCGATCAGGCATCTTGCGATCCATGTCAGAGACTGTGCCTGTACACCCTAATGTTCAGTCAAACTAGAGTCCTCAAGCGCAATCCCACAAGAGGGCAAGAGAGATCTATGAAGCAAAAACTATCGTGACTCACGGGACCAAGTGCATAGTCCTCTGCTGCACTGTCTCACAAAGAGCAGCAATATCTAGAACATTTTCTTAATTCCTAGCGGGTAACTGAAATGTTTTTCGATTATGTTTTCTTTCTTTTTTTGTTTTTTTTCTTTTTTCTTTTTCTTTTTCTTTCTCTTTTCCATATATTTTATTTTTTAATTTTTCTTAATTTTTAAAAATTTTTCTTTCTTTTAGAGGGGTAATTTAAGTCGATCATCAGTGTAGATCGAAATGTCTTCTTTTCTCTGCGTTTCATCACATTTGTCACTTCGTTTACCTCTTTCACGATACATTCAGTAAATACCTAGTTGTGAGTAGCGTTCTTTCCTATCTCTGTCTCCTTCCTGTATTGTCTTTGCGCTACATTATTATCATGCAAAACCAACTAGCCCAACAGCTCATATTAATACTCCCCGTTGCTCTGGGGGCAATACGGGCTAGAAGTCGCCAGTTGGGTTTCGCCGTATAACTTCCGGACATCCATGTCTTGCGAAAACTTGACTGAAGACTTTTGTCAAGTCTTCCGTTGTCGTTCAAGGAAGTTCGTCAAGCTCGAAGAACTTCGAGTAGTAGTCGACGATGACTACATACTTCTTCCCTCTCAGCTGGAAAAGGTCCGTTCCGATCTCTTGCCACGGGTGACGGATAGGGTAGTCGAGGGCAGCGACTTACATATTCTTGTATTTTTGTGCTGACCCCGGGCCACCAGACAGAATCCCTCGCTCTTGCACGGCATCGGACGACAGCCTGATGTCCGCAAAGTATTCTTTATAGGACCTCTCCTTGTAGAGGGGGGGGGGGGCGGGGGGGGGGATAACCAGCCTGTTGTTCCGCATGAGTAGACCTTGGACAACCGGAAAGTCTGTTGCGAGACTGGCGAACTTCTTTAAGTTCGGAGAAAGCTTGTCTGTCTCAGGCTACTGTTTATGGCAGTATTCCATAACTTTTGCCGTACTAGGGTCTTTGAACAGTTCAGTCCTCAGCCTTTCAAAACAAGAGAAAGATGCTGGAAGAAGCTCCACTGTCAGCATCTCGTACTCTTGAATAAATGTTTCAGTCTTGCCTGCAGCTCTCGGTGTGACCGTAGAGTGGTCTGTTGTTGTTAGCGGCTTCCTGGACAAGACGTCTGCGGTGTACATCTTCTTACCTGGTACGTGTGAAATAGTGAAGTCGTACTCGAAGATGCGCATTCTTAGCCTTTGTAGCCGCGGTGTCATTTCGTCGAGACGTTTTGTCGATAACAGCGGTACCAGGGGCTTATGGTCTGTCTCGACGTGAAATACTTGTCCTACCAAGTAGGTTCTAAAATGATCACACGCCCAGACGATGGCCAAAGCTTCCTTTTCGACTTGGGCGTACCTTTGTTCTGTCGGCGTCATGGCTCTCGACGCGTATGCCATGGAGCGTCTGTTGCCATCCTCCTACTCTTGAAGGAGGACCGCACCCAGTCCATACGAAGATGCGTCTGCCGATAACGTCAGGTGCGCTCCTGGTTTATAGAAGGTTAGGACAGGAGTCTTGCACAGGAGATCTTTCGACCACGCAGAATGCTTTTTCTTGGGGCTCGCTCCAGAGCCAGCTTGCATCCTCAAGTAGTAGATCTCTCAGTGGCTTAGTCTTGTCCGCGATGTCAGGTAGAAACTTGCCGAGGTGGTTCACCATGCCTAAAAACGATCGTAGCTCTGCCATGCTTTCCGGTGCCGGCATCTTGACAATCGCTTCCGTTTTCTTAGGGTCTGCCGCGATGCCTCTGCAGTCCAGGATGTGGCCCAGAAACCTGACGCGATTCTTGGCGAACTCGCACTTTGCGGTGTTCAAGGTCACTCCGGCGTCACGGAGGCGGCAGAGCACCACCTCGAGATTTCTGTCGTGCTCTGTTTTGTCGCGGCCGAAAACTAGAATGTCATCCATGTGACAAACATGCCCCGGGATTCCTTCTAGGATCCTCAGCATCTCCCGCTGGAAGAATTCTGGCGCCGTCGCGATGCCAAACGGGAGTCTCTTAAACTGAAAACGCCCCACTGGTGTGATGAACGTTGTTAGTTCTCTTGATTCCGGAGCTAGTGGTGCTTGCCAGTAGCCGGAATTGGCATCTAGTTTGCTAAATACCTTAGCTCCTGCAAGCCTTGCCAGGGTCTCTTCCACCGTGGGCATAATGATGCGCTCCCGCACCAGCTGTGGGCTGAGCTGAGTGTAGTCCACGCAGATCCGGATAGAGCTATCTTGCTTCTTGGCAACCACCATGGGCGCGCACCAGGCTGTGGCGTGGTCGACTGGTTCGATCACGTCCACGTCTTGCATGCGTTGTAGTTTCTTTTCCATGCTGGGTACAAGCGGAAAGAGTACCCGTCGCGGGTATGTAATTGCAAACGGCTTAGCGTCCGGTTGGAGTGTGATCTTGTACTGGACGTTCATTTCCCCAGTCCTTGGAAAAGCGATGGGTACCTAGCGTGCAGCTGTTGATCGTACTCCATGTTGCTGTCAGCGTTGACTTCCTGTGAGCTTGTGCAGCACTCAAGGGCTTGAATAGCCGTTCGT
The DNA here is from genome assembly GCA_037355805.1 of Ixodes ricinus. Lineage (NCBI taxonomy): Eukaryota > Metazoa > Arthropoda > Arachnida > Ixodida > Ixodidae > Ixodes > Ixodes ricinus. The sequence goes on along the minus strand of JAZHYW010045925.1, from coordinate 78 downwards.
CCAAGCAGAGGTCATCTCAGCTTGTCGGTCACGTAGATCGTCTCCTCGTTGTTCGCCCACCCAGGTTATAGTTGCCTT